>ML869200.1:9999-20557 GCA_009831015.1 Picea engelmannii | reverse complement strand
CTTTACTTCACAGGTTTAAAACTTACAAGTTTTCCCTCCTTGGCTGCACCAGCTCCCAGCTCTCTTTCTTGGTCTCTCCCCTCTTCCATGCACAAAACTTGACTGACTAAAAAATGTTTTCCCAACCCATATGAATTTCCTCTCTTGCGGCTTGCCTTTCTTGACTCACACTCTTCCCCAATGTCATTGTACTCAACCCCCATGTGTCCCATAACTATGGTATATGACCACTCACACCCACCCTCTTACATGTATTCAATAATTGGCTTTGGGAACACTCAATAAAAAATGGAAAGGTTTGTATACAATACGCAAGTTTAGGGGAAAATGGGTTAAATTAATATACATGGGTATTTCCCCCTTTGACCCCCTCTTGGCCATTATCCTAGACACTTCCCTCTCTTATGGATTGAGTCAACCCCCATCTCTTTTCCATGTCCCCTTTAACATCTAGCATCACATTTTATTATTAAAACATTGAAATACAATTTGCATATTACATCGCTTGGCCATAGCCACATATTATATCCACATAAACATTAATTAAAATGGGGATTATAATGGGGATGTTACATTCCCCCTTTCCTACAATTGTGTGTCATCCTTGGTGCACTCTATGCCGATATATATACATGCAAATTTACATCGCAATACTTATAAATAAAATTCTGCAATTTAACAACTCCATTAGCATATCCAACCATCAATATCTTGTTCCCCTCAACTCGTCGACCCAAGGAATGCACCATTCATTTGTCAGGGTTGACCCAAGGGATGTACCATCCGTTTATCAAGGCTAACCCAAAGAATGAGCCATTTGTTTATCAAGGTCCCCAAAGTAGTTGGCTAGGACTCCGAGATGTGGTTCCAGAACTCTAGCTTTCCAAAATGGAGTCTTGCATTTCGCCTTCTTCAAAATTGTCAAAAAAATTGTGGGTACTCTTCCTGAATGTTTTCTTCATCCTCCCATGTAGCATCTTCAGGACTGTAGCAAGTCCGTTGAACCTTTACCAACCCTATGGATTTGTTTCTAATCACTTTGACTTCCGGATCCACAAAACGTACTAGTTCCACTCGGAAATACCCTTCGTGCTCCACCCGTATCACATTCCAATCAATTATGTGGTTAGGATCATGCACATATTTCTTTAATAATGGCACATAAAATACATTATGCACTCTCATGGATGCATGAAAAGATAACATGTATGTAATTGGATCTATCTTTTCTAATATTTCAAAAGGCAAACAATACGTCGCTGCCAACTTTGGGCAACTTCTTAATCTTAGTGAGCTTCTCTTCGCCTTCCCTTTCAAAAACACATGTTCGCCCACTTTAAAATATATGAAAACTTTGTTCTTGTCTGCATAACTTTTCTACCTATATTGTGTAGCCTTTAAATTCTGCTTTATCTTTTCCATATGCTCTTCCATTTCTTTTAACAATTTTGGCCCAACAACTGCTCTGTCTGTTGGATTATCCCAACTCATTGGAGTGTTACATTTTATGCCATACAATGCTTCAAACGGGCTCATCTTCAATGAGGCCTGATACCAATTATTGTAGGCAAATTCAATTAAATGAATATAATCTTCCCACTTTGATGGGTGATCCATCACATACATTATATGCATGTCCTCAATTATCCTGTTAGTCCTTTATGTTTTCCCATTTGACTCGGGATGATATGATGTGCTAAGATTTATATTTGTTCCAAAGCCTTTGAACAAACCTTTCCAAAAATTCGAAGTAAAATTTGGATCTCTATATGAAGCTATTGTCTTAGGCACTCCATGTAACCTAACAACTTCCTTTATGAAAATCTATGCAATATTTGTTGCCTTATGTGTAGTCTTTACTACAATAAAATGTGTTGCTTTAGTAAATTTATCCACCACCACCGTGATGGAAACATGTTGATCATGATGATTGCAGCTATGTGAGACATTCTCCAGCTTACAAACCTGTGAGATGTGGATCATTGCAGCTATGTGAGTCTTTCTCTCATCTTGCAAACCTGAGAGAAAGCCCCTAAAGAAGGGTACGTGGTTATTGCCTGAGACGGAGCTGGAATGTAGAGATGACCTCCTCCATTTAGAGAATTGAGAAGAACTCCAGATGATTATCCAGTGGGAAAGGCGATCTGTTGAGTTAGACATGCCTTGGCTGAGCACAAGGTGAACATGTGAAATCCCAAAGTGTTGGATGCATCATCATGTGAGCATAAATGAAGATGATGTATTAGCCTCCTCTGAGCAGCATAGTTGATGAGAAAACTCCATATGATTCTCTTGTGTGAGGCAGTGGGAAAGAAGATCGGTATAGTGGACGTGCCTGTGGATGAGCACAGGTGAACGTGTGAAGATCTGGTTCTCTTGTGTAATGCAATGAACTAGAGATATGGACATCCCTATGGATGTGCCCCTAGTGGATGAGCACTAGTGAGTGTATCATATCCTTTGCTATATTGTTCAAGAGTCAAACCTTCCTGTAACCCTAATTGTAATGTAAAGGGTACAGGTCGACCCTCCCTTAAAGTAACTGGAAATTAATGTAAAAGATAATTAATCTGATTAATATTAATTATATTATAAACTAAGTGAGGTCGGCCTTGTTGTGCCAATAGACACTTATGTTGACACGATTAGGTTAGTATAAGTAAAGGTAAATTTCCATTTGAGGAAACATATATTTCATGTGAGTTTGGAAATTTAGCAAGTACACTTCTTTGGGAAAAGTGTGCACCTCTCTCGAGCACTAGATTTCTAGGGTTTGAGCACCCTCTTGTGTGATAGGGTTTATCTTGGTGGTGAAGGTATTTCTCTTGAAGAATATAGCAAAGGAATTGGCTGGGTTTTCTTCCCTTGTTGAGAATGGTTTCCCAGGATACATCTTGTGTTCTTGTGCATGGTGGTTCTTCTTGTGATCTTGGTTGTTGCAACATTTATGGTTATGGTTAAATGCTAAAATGGAATGAACTTCATGCTTAACCTAACTTATTGAAAAATCAACATGGTATCAGAGCATAGGTCTTTAAAGAACCCATTGCACAAGCATCCACTAAGTCCCAGCTCACCTTTTGCAAAACCGTATGGCCCTTCTAGGGTTTCCAGAAAATTTTGTACGACCCTCTTTTCAGTGGTGATTCAACCCTTAATACTTAGATGTTGTGGCCACGTTTGGCATAGAAGAGTATGGCCTCTTCTAGCGCATCTCCAAAATCTCTCAAAACGAAACTCCGAGAAATTTTGATTTTTGGCCCTAAGGTTTCTAGGGTGCCGAAATTTCCTGCAGAATATTATTTCTAGATTTCTAAAGAAACGTTCTCTTAAATCAGCAAGCATCTCTATGACACTATCAAATTGATTTTTGGCAATCATAAGTCCAAAATAATCCAAGGTTGATAATTCAACCTAATCATTAGGTTTTCATAATCCAGTTGGCGAGAAATTGAAGAAACCAATCAAATGAAGAACAGAGCATTAGTAGAAGATAGACTTGATGGAGAAAGCAATTTCAACTCCTAGAAATCAAGGCTTCTAGTCACTCTTGAAAAAGACGACCTCTTGGATGTGACACCTAAAACCCTACCAACCACAACTAAAAATATAGAAAAGAAGATAAGAAAGGAAGAAGATGTCAAAGCAAGAAAATTAATCATCTACTCAGTAAGAGATCACCTCTTGCCTCGTATTGTCAATCTAAAGACAGCCTATGATATGTATGAATCTTTAAAAGGAATGTTTGAAAGTGACAACACCCTCAAAGCTCTTACCTTAAAGATCCAACTTCAAAGTACTAAGATGACGAAAGGTGACACAGTTTCCATCTTTTTTATAAAGCTACCAGAGATTAAAGAACAACTAGAGACCATTAGGGAAATCATGTCTGATAGAGAACTTGTCTTAACCACTCTCTAGAATCTTCCAAAATCATGGGAGCCTTTCATTCAAACTATTAGTGGAAGAGAATATCTACCAACCTTTGATCATCTATGGACAGATTGTACTCAAGAAGAACTTAGACTTAGAAATAGAGGAGTGGAATATTCCTCAGAAGAAAATCATGTTCTTGCTCTTCATACAAAGAAGGGAGGAAAATTCAAAAGAAATTTCAGGCAAAAATTTAAAGGTGAAAAGTCTTCATCAAATCCAGGTTATCAAAGAAGAGATGTTTCAGAAATTCAATGCTTTAGATGTGACAGTTATGGACACTATGCAAGAAACTGTCCAACCAGGAAGAAGGGAAGACAATATGCTTCCACCGTTGACATTGATCCAGACCCACCTCAAAAGAATGAAGAAAAGAGAGGAAAAGTAGTTCCTCTAAAACTAAAGCATGAGTACAAATCAGGTAAATCAATTGATTTCAAATTTTATAGTTGATTTCATTTTTGAACAAATCCCTAGTATGGGAGCCCTCAAAGACTTGGACCACTATCCCTGGTATGGAATTCCAAACCATATTTAATTGATTATTATACAAGACAAACAGAGATGTCCTTAAAGAAGAGATAATCATTCAAACAAACCCATATAATCTCAGATAGAGATTGACAATAAGACAAGTACCTTCTCCCCCTTTAGCACTTCAGAGGGAGATAAACATTATTACGGTTGATCCAGTTTCTTCAGTTGATATGTTCAGAGATATTGAAGTAAGACATAATAGGTCTACCTAGACTCACTCTGCAAGAGGCAGAGAAACATACTAGCCAGAGGTTTCTCACAAACAGAGGGAGTTTTCTATGATGAGACACTTGATCCAGTGAACCTGATACACTTCCATCTGTACTATCATCCATGAGTTGGAAACTATATCAGATAGATAGTTTCTTGATGAGTTTGGATTTCAGTAAGAGTGTTGTTGATCCAAACCTATATCATTACAGTATTGGTGACGAAACCCTGACCTTGATGACATATTCAGAAAGCCTTGTTGGATACAAGTAATCCTTGAATTCTAAATTCGAGATGAAGAATCTGATTATGGTGCACTACTTCTTGGGACAAGAAGTATGACAGAGGACCGATGAGATTTTCCTGAGTCAAGGAAAATATACAGTGAAAATATTAAAGAAGTTCAGTATGATAGAATGAAAAATCCATTGTGATGGATTTAAAGAAGAAGATTGATGATGATTCAGACGAGACTGATCCACAGCTGATTGGATCACTGATGTATCTGGTTAACACCAGACTTGATTCATGCCATGCAGTGAATGTGCTTAGTCATTTCATGAGTCAATCAAGACAAACTCACTAGACAACAACAAAACATGTATTGAGATATATATGAGGCACAATTGGATATGGCCTAAGACATGCCTCCAATGTGAACTTGAGGTTGCAGGATATGTTGATTCAGATTGAGCAGAAAGTACAGTGGACCGGAAGAGCACATCAGATTGATGTTCTATCGTGAAGCTTTCCATAGATTTCCTGATGTGGCAGGAAACAAAACTCTATGGCCTTGAGTACCATAGAAGCATAGTATATATCATTGAGTGTGCGAAGCAATGTGACCTCACAAGATTCTAACAGATTTACTTGACCATGACATAGATCCTATGATGATAACCAAGAGCCGTGTGTAAATATCCTTGAGAACCCAGTGTTTCCTAATGGATCGAAACATGATGAGATGAAATATCTTTATATCAGAGATATGATGTAGAGAAAAATCGTACACATGCAATACATTCCTACACATGAGTAGATTGCAGACATCTTCACCAAACTAACTTAGTGAAGAATGCCTTCCTAGTTGAGAGGGATTATTGATGACTTCAGACAAGACAAAATTTAGAGTACATCTATGTGAGACTTGGCATGATGAAGAATGCCTCCCTAGCTGAGAGGGAGTGTTGATGATTGCAGCTATGTGAGACATTCTCCAACTTACAAACCTGTGAGATGTGGATCATTGCATCTATGTGAGTCTTTATCTCAGCTTACAAACCTGAGAGAAAGCCCCTAAAGAAGGGTATGTGGTTCCTTCCTGAGACAGAGCTGGAACGTAGAGATGACCTCCTCCGTTTAGAGATTTGAGAAGAACTCCATATTATTATCCAGTTGGAAAGGCAGTCTGTTGAGTTAGACGTGCCTATGGATGAGCACAAGATGAACGTGTGAAATCCCAAAGTGTTGGGTATTGTTGGCGCAAGTTTGATTAGACTGGAGTCCTTCTTAGGTTACCAACAAAAGTTGTCGTGTAGTCTAAAGCACTGGCATTTTCATCTCCTCCAAAAAGAAGAAGTCTCACCCAAAGTGATGTTGAGATAGATAGATAGGGAAGGGTAGGAAAAGACTTAAGAGGATCCATAGAGCCTTCAGGACTCATCCCTAATATTACACAAGAGACATGAATAGATCTGAAACATATATGTGCAAGAATATAACCTACTTACATTAAGAACAAGCATCTAAACACAGAACCATCAAGTAGAACTTATAACCCAAAAAGAAGAACTTCAATGCATAAGGAAAACACATAGAGACACATCATATTTGAAAATTTAGGTCCTTCCTCACATTATCTTTAGAATATTTCTTTGATTACAGACTTAGAATTACACAGCAGTGTGTTATACAGACTCTTGACTCTGGACTCATGTCGCAGAGCTCCAATTCTCAAACTGTCAGATCAAATTCATTAGAGACTCAAGACTCGACTTGACTCAACTCCCCACAATCAACTCGGAACCAACTCGTAATCAAATGACCAACAACAATAACAACAATGTCAAAAACACTTTTACACTTATGTTCAGGCCTATATATAGTTGGGTCGTGTCTTCTATTTCGGCTTGCGCGCTTCCTTGTTCTGTTGCAACCGTTTGATGCTTAGTTGGCGTTGCACTGACTTTCGCAACTGCTTTCTGTTTCTCTTTCTCGTTCTATTTTCCAGCCTCTGTTGAAGCTTGCGCAACTCGTGCTCGGTCAAAACTTGCGCAATTCCTTATCCAAAAATGAAGGTCCCAACAGGCTATAACCACAATCCTTGAATTTCCCTCGAGTCAAGTGCTTGGTTCTTTCGCATATTCCAGGAGCATCTGTTGTTTTCTCTTATCCTCATTTTCTTATTCCTTGGGCTATTTTGTTTGTGCTTTCTTTTCTTTTACCTCTTCAAACAAAGGACCAACTCTGGTACCAACTCTAAGGCTCGTTGTTTCACTCCTTGAAATTTTCCCACTTTATACTGCCATTTCCTGTCGAGGAGTGATGCCTCTCCAACGAACAGTTGGGTTGTCTCCTTGCTATCCGCCTTTGGCTTGGACGCGACCAACAAGTTCCACTTGAAATCTGTTGTTGCGTCAACTTGTTGTATTTGCATGTACATTGCCTGAATGACAGGTCAGAAATCACGTAGCTCTTTCTTTGCCACGGACTATGCCTCAAAGAGGGCATTCAGCTCGTTGTCTACCTATTGAATTTGGTCAAACTTCTGTCGTTGCTCTATAGGATCAATTGTGGCCGCAATTTCTTCGTTCAACACCTGGATCTTTGTGTGCACCTCCTCCAAGACTTGGTTGCGTCGTGCGATGATTCCCATCCAATCATTGACTTCCCTAAAAATCTTTTTTCATTCTATTGTGTGCTTCTGTAGTGTTGCTCAAGAATTGTTGCCTTGCAGTACTATCTTCTACATCTTCTCTTCCAGCTTCTGAGGCTGTTGCTCTACTTTTTGTTGGGCTTGTTGTAACTATGATTTCAGCTGCTCAGCTCGGGTGGTGAGTTGTGTCCATTCTCCTTGTAGCAACTCAATCTGGTGTTCTGACTCACCTGCATCACTGACTTCAGGTAGTTCGGGCGCAACCTTCTGAATCTTCGGCCAGGCTTCAGCAATTATTTCTTGCACTCTTTCCAATTTGTGTTGAACTTGGATTTTCTCATGCGCTTCCTACATCCTGCATATTTGTGCGACAAAATATTCCTTCCTTGCAACCTCGACAGATCTCTCGGATTCCTGGAGTCTTTGTTGTAATTGATTAGTTGATGCTCTGATCAGTCCAAATAATTGTGTCACTGGCCATTGTACAAGGTTAGCAGATGAAGGGGTTGCATATCTGGGGGCTCGTGTCTGCAGTGGAATTCCACTGGCCATTGAATGCTCCGAGCGGGTCTCTACCTTCTCCTATGTTGGTGGTCCTTTCGCGATCCTCAACCTTAGCGCTGCGGGAAAAAGAGTCAGAACCTATGTTCTGGCTATGCAAATTTGCATCAGTTCTATGCATCGCTGAGGGTCTTGGAGAACCCGCTCCATTTGTTCACGCGCAGATGTCACACTCTGCCCAGGTGTTGATGTTGGTTCCTTCTGAGGCTCTGGTAGCTCCTGCTCTTTTGTTACTTCTACTTCCTACATTGTGGTTTCTTGTACATCCTCACCCTTGGCCAGTGAAGGGATTTGTTGTTTGCTTTGGGCGTGCAGCTCCTCTTTAGTTTGGGCATCTTTTCATTGTGTCGAAGGCTCAGGCTGTTGTTCCTGGATGTCTAGATTCAAACCATTCAGCTTCATGCTCTGCTCTAGTGATTTGGGGTCTGGACCAGAAACATCTGATCTTAGCTTAGGTGGCTCTTAGGTTATTTCTAGGAGTCCTTGCTCCACTATCTCTGGTTGATCGATCTGCATCGGCTCTGGGTTTGTGGTCTGGTGGTGACGGGGTTTGGCAATTGGGGTGGTGGTGGTGATGGAGAGTGATCAGTGATGAATGTGGATGGAATTGTTTTAGGCTCCGGGTCATCCTGAATGTCAATGATAATGTTGGATTTGACCGTTGAGTGGGTGCGGGGAGTGGTTGATGCAAGGGGTTGTGGGTTCAGAGGTTTGCTCAGTGAGACCCCGATTCTAGGCCTCTTCACAATTGGTTCGGTCCCGAACATAGTACTCAGGATCTGGTTAACATCCTCACCTAACAACACGGCATTGACTGGCAGCTGACGAAGGGTTGGTCTTTTCTTCCAATCCAACTATTGCATATATTCTTCCTCCTCAGAGTCTGATTGTGTAGGGGCGTATGGCTTCTGTGGCTCTAGAACTGAGCTTTGTCCAGCTCTTGCTTCTTTGTTCGTCTTCTTCAACAGCTCCGCAGGTAGGATATAATGCATTCCCGACTTACGTTGACTGTGTTTGACTCCTTAGCATTGTTGGGTATGTGTTATATTCTTTGCATGTGTGTGTGTGGGCGCGTCAGATATGACAACTGCGTTTGACGATCCCTCGTACTAGTGTCGTGCCATGTGCGTTGGGCACTTTCCATGTGCTTCAGTTGTGCCGTGTGCGCTGGGCGCTTTCCTAGGGGGGGGGGCAGGTATGTCCCCTCCTAGTTACGCGCAGTGTTCGGGGCAGTGCCCCGAAATTATTATTTTTGGGTCGTTTTTGCTATTTTTAGCGTTTTTGTAAATTAATCTCGGATTAAGGGATTAGGGTTTTGGCATCTACTGAATACCTAAAAACATTGTATATATTGTATAGTGAATGGTGAAAATCGATATAATGAATATAAGAAAGGTTTTCCTAGTTGAGGGTTTCCGGTATATATCTCTGTGTACTATGTGAATGAGCCATTGATTAAATTTTGTTTTGCTTAAGAATCTATATGCATTGCTTTACTTCACAAGTTTAAAACTTACATGTGGTATCAGAGCTCATTTTTGGCTTCAGAGGGACGCCTTTGTTGTTGAGGGTTTTGCTCGGTCATGATAGATCAAGTTAATCTTGGGTCTGTGATAAACCTGGGTTTAGTGGGAGCTTTTGCGGTGGTGATTTGAGTGCAGAAAGAGGAATGGCGATTTCTTCTAGAATCGAGATAGAGAAGTTCAACGGTAAAAACTTTGAGCTATGGAAGCTGAAGATGGAGGACCTTCTTGTAGACAAAGAACAATGGATTGTAGTGGATCCTAGTACACAGCCTACTAGTACATCATCTACTAGCACACAAGCTACTGGTACACAACCTACCAGTACACAAACTACCAACACACCACCTACTGGTATGTCGAAGGAAGATTGGGAGAAGTTGGACAGAAGAGCAAGGAGTACTATTCGACTCTTCTTGGCAGATTCAATTTTGTTGAATGTCTTGGGAGAATCTATAGCCAAGGAACTATGGGATAAGTTGGGGAATTTGTATCAATCAAAGTCCTAGGTAAACAAGTTGTTTCTTCAAAATAAGTTGTATCATCTTAGGATGGAAGATGGAGATTCTATGACAGAACATCTAAATGCCTTTAATACTCTGGTAAGTCAACTTGTCTTTGTTAATATTACAATTGCAGAAGAAGATAAGTGTATTACTTTGTTATGTTCTTTCCCAGACTCTTGGGATAATCTAGTTGTAGAAATTGGTAGTACCACTCAATCTACATTGAAGTATGAGGATGTAGTTTCATCCTTGTTATCTGAAGAGATGAGGCGGAAAAGCATGGATAGTCATAGCAAAGATGCTTTATTTGCAAGAGGTCGTACCCAAGACAGGAACCCTGGAAATCCTTCGGGGTGGAGATCTAAATCTATAGGTAGATCTAAGTCTCCGGGAAAATCTTTGAGGAAATGTTG
>WSFP011441504.1:0-20557 GCA_009831015.1 Picea engelmannii | reverse complement strand
TGCTTCAAGTTTCAAATCACATGCCTCTTCTACCAACCTATTTGACAAAGAAATGTGCACTCACAAAATGTGGAAGAATGTCATAGATTCAATTATTTCAACTATTATTTGATCTATGTAGACTACCCTGCCCAACTTAGTTTCTCAAGGCAACGTTCAATTCACCATATGATGAATTATTTCCAAGGAATACCCTATCACCATTATTTTCTTTATACCCATTTCAAACTCGTCATCCCTTACATTAATGCCAAAGCTTTAAATTATTTATTTGTATTCTCACGGAGTCCCCACACAAAATTTTATTCATGGTTTCCTTCAAAGTCACTAACAATCCCACACCTACCACCACTAATTAAGATCTACTTCAACTTTCAATGCAGGTCTCCAATATATGCCTCTTATATATAGGGATTGTTCATTTTTTATCTTTAAAAGCATAAGATTTCTATGTTGAGTATGAAAGAATACGTTGTGTTTATAGTAACATTTCCCTCACCATGTGTTGGACAGGCAGTTTTGTATGCAATTTAGTATAAAAACCTAAGTATAAAGAAAATGCACATAAGAAAGAGACGGAAGGGAATAAATAAAGTGCGCAGAAGGAAGAAAATGCGTATAAGAACATAAGCGTGCAGGAGAAAGACAATGCACAGACAGAAGAATAAAGAAAGCAAGGGAGAGGATAAAGCGTGAAGGATGAAAATGTGCCTTTCCAGAAATAGAAGAATAGTAGAAAATATGGATAAAGAGAAAAAAGAAGAAGAAAGAAAACAGCCACTTAATTGAAGTTGGCCATGTCATGCATTGTAAAGGGTTATTTTTGGGATAGAATAGAGATTTAAGACCTATATTTTGGGTATAAATATGTAACGAGTTGGGAGATAGAGAGAGACTGAGTGGTGAGGTTGAATATTATGCAAGAGGCATGAATGTAATAGTTAGTTAAGATGAAAGATGAATAACGAAAGAGTTTAGAGATAATCTTGTATCTTATGTTCTTTACTTGTCTATGTACGTTTATGAATGATATTGCTATGCTTCGTAGACTAGAAATAGTTTGTGGAGTGATTATGGTGCAATATTCATGAATGACTCTGATAATATCTGTAATAATCGAGAACATACATAAACTAGAAGAAGGAACAATGCCTCGGGAATCTGCCTCCCTTTCCCTTACTACTGCAGGAGCCTAGTTTTTGTAGTCCCAATAGATACCTTGGGTAATACTTCATCTACGCAAGCAAGTGATGCCGAAAGGGTCGGTGTCTTGTGGGTTTGTTGGTCATAGTTAAATTGAACCTTGGGTCTTACAACCCGTACGCAGATCATTAGAGCCAACAAATGGTTATGTTGTCGGGAGCAAGACATTGAGATTAAGGGGATGTTTTGGAGGCCAACTAAGAAATAGATCACAGATTGGTTAGAATGAAAAGAATAGAAATTTTGTGGCAAGATAATAGGAAAAATTAGATGAGTGAAAAGCAATGGCTGCAAAGAGAAGACAAGAAGGTTTAGTGTTGTAGTGCTGAAGAATTGGACTCATGAATTGGTAAGACAACTAAATTCAGTAAGTAACCCAACTACTAGAGCACTTGATTTTTGGTTAGATAGTGTACTAGGGGTTTATGTTACATAATTTGCAGTAGATTTAATTCAATCATACAGTATTGCAGAAAGATATTTTTTCAAAGATCCGCGCAGGAGGTTCTTTAAATCATTTAATACGTGGATAAAAATTTTGTTATGTGAAAAACACATGATGGTAATGAAGTCCAACAACTAAAAGGGATTTCTGCACTTAGGGGGGGGGCGGAGGATGATAGGGGGATTGTCTAAGAGAAGGAAACAATGAAAAAGGGAGGAAGGGACTGAGGATGCAAGAAGGAAACATACCAGAGGAAGAGTATGATTTTGGAGAGTTGCGTACAATAGGCAAAAGACTGGGGTTGAGAGAGAGGAGAGGCATAGTGAGCCAAAAGAAAGAGAACCTTGTGCACTATTCTGAATCATAGAGATAGTATATATAGGAGGAAAAGAAGAGGGGTTTCATTTTAGTCCAGTAATAGAAGAGCTAGTAAGTCCTAATTAAACATGATCATGTGTTGAATCCATGACCCCATGTGCATCACCACAGTCAGAGATAACATTTGAAGACTTGTCAAAATCCATCATAGTTAGTCGAGGAGTACAGAGTAGTAGAATTCAGAATAGTGGGAGTAGTGCGCAGATTCAAAGTCATAATCAGAGTCCACCAACATCACCAAGAGGAGGGACTATAGAAGCCAACGTGGTGGGATTAGATAATACTCTTAGACTTCCTGAATTCAAGGGAGTGAGGTCAGAGGATCTGGAACAACACTTGTCTATGTACGAAACTATTTGGGATGCTAAAAACATACAGGATGACGCCGTAAAAATTGTGCAGTTAGCAACAACATTTAGAGGTCATGCATTGGTATGGTATATGAATTTACAGAGCATTACACCTATAGGATATTCATTATGCCTACAATAGGCCAGTACCTTGGTAGAGATAAAGAAATGACTATTAAAAGAGTTCAAAAAGCCAAAGTCAAAATTGTAGTACATCATCAAGCTAAAATAGATCAAACATGTACAAACAAAGTCTATATGGGATTTTCATCAATGATTTAAGGATGTGATGGGGAGATTGACTTTCCAAAATCCAAATCAACAACATCGAGAGTGGTTTATTGTCAAAATTCTACCACACATTTGAAGGCCCCTGATTCAACAGAAGGTTACGCCGCAGCCCGAGGCGTTGGAGATTGCAATGAAATTAGAGGCATCTACAACATGATATGTTGGAGGAATGGCATAGGTTCAGATGCAGTTGGTTGCATTGACAATTCAACTGGTTGATCTTACCAAAGGAAGGGAGAAATGAGAACAATTTCGGTGTACCAAATGTAGGACGGAGGGCCATCACAAGGACGAATTCCCAACATTCACGCAGTATTTAGAAGCTAGAGCATTGAATCCACTACCATGGGGGATACTGTGAGATATGTAAGAAGTGGGGCCATCACCTTGTTGATATTATGGTAGTTGTGGGATGTATTAGCCTCCATATGTAACCTTTGACTAAAATATAATATTATGGAAGCAAGAGAAACCCTAAAACGATGTGTGAAAACTCTAGAAGACATGTTGGCTTAGTAGAATATATAATATTAAGGTATTTTTCTCCAGGAAGACAAGTTGGCCTCACAGGAAAAAGATAAAAAGAAAATATAATTATCAAAAATTCAGGTCGGTCCAGCCAGAAAAGTCACTAGACAAATTAATATAAATAGAGGATGTCTTGGATCATTTGTTCACTCATTCTCACTCGGGGAAACTTGAAACAGTGCTCAATTTTGGAGGAGGAGCAGTTGCAGCTACAATTGTATGGTTTTCTCTTGTTCAATCTTTTTGGTACTTTTTCTTATGCACTACCCTTGGAGAAGGTGCGCTCTCTTGGTCATTTGTTGGTTCTAGTGTGGCTTCCCAGAATTATTATTTCTGTCAAAGATTAAGGTGCTCGGGGTGGATTTATTACTATGGATGGGTGACAATGGTGTAGCATTGTATATGGTTAAACGAGCACAATATTGTAATAGGTTATGGACCCACACCACCTTCAGAACAGTCTAAACAATGGAAGGCATATTTGTAGATTTATGTCAAACTTGTTTTAGCACAATTGCAGTTGCAGTGCTAGTTCCTTCATTCCAATTCCTTTATGCGGGTTCCTTCATGCTAGTTGCAACACCAGTTACAGTTCCATTTTCCACACTAGTTGTAGTGTCAGTTGTAGCACCAATTATAGTGCCATTTGTAGTGCCAACACCTGTTGCAGTGAAAGTTTATGTGAAGTATCGGGACTATTTTTTGGTTTTCCTAGTGTGCCTTACCCTAGAGCATCTACAACTACCTCTAGATTTCAAGTTAGAGCACTTTGAAATTTTTGGGTTCTTCAATGCTTGTCACTATTGTTGGATGGTGTCGCTTCTTCTGGAGGTATGTACTTGTATATGTTTAAACTATATCACTATCTTGAGGGTGTTTGCAGGAGAAGAGATCTTTTGTCCAAGTAGAAATAGTGTGTCCAGAGGGATGTTATATCTAATACATTCAAAGGAACAACACACTCTCCAGGTTGAAAAGAATACTTGTCTCAGAAGAAAAGCAACTCAAGCAAAACAATAGCAATACTACAGGTTTGCATATCAGGTTTGATATTTTTATTGTTTCTTAAGTGAGTATTGCAATCCTTTAGATTTTATTAATACTAGGGACAAATGAATACTTAGTAGCATGTATTGTTAATATAAATGCTTATTGTACTTAATTGTAATATGAACTAACATATCCTCTAGGAGATATTTCTTGTTCTTGTTCTCAAGCAAGACACTTTGGTAATGTTATAATGAATTACCACGAAATTGATATGTTCTTATATAAAATGCTATTATATTGGAAATACGTTTTCTCCTGTTGTTTCTATTTCAGGAAGGTTTTCCTACGTATTCTAGAAAAGTTACCACAGAAAAGAAAGACTTGAAAGGACTCAGCGGGAGTCAGACTTTAGAGGGAATCATTGATCAGGAAGAAGCTATCTTGGTTTTGTGACACTTTACAGGATGAAAAGGTGCATGCAACAGATGGAAGTGTGGTCTGAGGATTCTCTCGGATAGAGGGAGTTGAATTTAAAATTTGAGATGAAGGATATTGCAAGACTTCATCAGAGACATGGTGCAAGAAGGAGCAGTGAGGATCCATCACTTATCCACAGATGAGAAGATAGTTGACATTTTCACTAAGCCTATGTCTGGGACAAGCTTGGTAGGAATGCAAATGTTTCCCTGGGGTAGTATTGATGATTGCAAAATCATGTCGATATTCAAAGATTGATCATACTGACTTGATCATGTGGGAATATGCCTAGATGTAATCTTCGATGGACAGAAGATTTTAGTTCTTTCTAGATATCCTATGTGTGAATTGCATCAGGCCTTGAAACTCTCACGAGTAGGTGAGCAGTTAAATCATGAGTAGTTGAGTATTTAACTCGCGAGTAGGTGAGTATCCCTGATAAGCATCGGGATGACTTTATCTCAAGAGGAACCGGGTTGCATACCAATGGGGATAGGGAACATATACATCAGGAGTAGATGTGCCATGACGTATTCTTCGATGGACTCGAGACTCGAGGTGCTTGAGGTGAAATTACATGTGTCTAATAGCATCGATCTAAATGTATTCACAGAGTGATCCTATGAGAGGATCAACTATGAAGTGAATGTGCCTCGAATGAGGTCATGATTCTTTTCATGGGACAAGAATGACCCGAGGTGCTAGACACATGGTGGTGGAGATGGATCATAAATATAGCTAAATGAGGCTCATGGATATTTTGATATTGTTTATGATAGAAGAATACCAAGAAAAAGTACGACAATGTGTTTTAATGATTGCTACTTGATGATGTTGATAGTAAGGATGATACTTATGATGATGTTACCTATAGAATGGTCTACAACACTATGTGAGTCTTTCCCATGCCATGTGAATATGGATGGTTGTGTTTGAGACCATTAATACATCCCTAGCTAAGAGGGAGTGTTGATATTATGGTATTTGTGAGAGGTATTAACCTCCATATGTAACCATTGACTAGAATAGAATATTTTGGAAGCAAGAGAAACCCTAAAAAGATGTGTGAAAACCCTAGAAGAGATTTCGGCTTAGCAGAATATATAATATTAAGGTATTATCCTCCAGGAAGAAAAGTTGCCCTCATAGGAAAAAGATAAGCATAAAATATAATTACTAGAAATTCGGGTCATCCCATCCAGAAAAGTCACTAGACATATTAATATAAATAGAGGACGTCTTGGATCATTTGTTCACTTACTCTCACTTAGGGAAAACATAAACATTGCGCAATTTTGGAGGAGGAGCAACTGCAGCTACAGTTGTATGATTTTCTCTTGTTCAGTCTTTCTGGTACTTTATCTTGTGTGATACCCTTGGAGAAGGTGTGCTCTCTTAGTCATTTGTTGGTTATGGTGTGGCTTTCTGAAATTATTCTTTATGTCAAAGTTTAAGGTGCTTGGGGGTGGATTTATTCCTATGGATGGGTAAAAATGGTGCAACATTGTCTATGGTTAATTTAGAACAATAGTCTAACACACCCCACTGAGTGTCCATTGCTACAGAAGTATCAAAGTATACCCAAGAACTTGTTTTGCAATTTTTGCAAGTGGGTAGGACATGAAGAGAAGGATTGTCAAG
Source organism: Picea engelmannii (assembly GCA_009831015.1). Taxonomy (NCBI): domain Eukaryota; kingdom Viridiplantae; phylum Streptophyta; class Pinopsida; order Pinales; family Pinaceae; genus Picea; species Picea engelmannii. The sequence goes on along the minus strand of WSFP011441504.1, from coordinate 14,254 downwards.
CATTCAAACTACTAAGGGAATGCACATTAGATATGCACCGGATCCAATAAGAGAACACCTTTGTAGAGGGAGGTGGTGCACAATATAACAATAAGATAGGTTTCAATCAGGGGAATAGAGGAAAATTTTGGTAGAGGGACTTTTGGTAGAGGAGGACGCAGACCGATTATCTATTATAACTGTAATCAACCTAGTCTCTTGGCCCACGATTTCCAGAATCCATGTACAATGTGCACATATTGCAAAGAATTATATCACTCAATAGAGGACTGTCCCCAACTAGTTGTGAAATGGAAGGCCAGAGAAAACCCAAATCAGACTCTGAATCAGAATGTGCAGAGGATATTAGCTAAAAGACGCAATGAAGGACCAAAAATAGCAGTCATTATTTTTACACCTCAAAATTACTTACTTCACAAGTGTCGCAAGTGTCGGATCTTGAACGCAAGTGTATAATTGTTGTTGACATCATACTGCATTCTTGCCTATGTCATGCTTCCAAAAACATGACAGGGACACTTAGGACACCTCAAAGATTAGTTGTGAAGAGGAGGAATCAGTCTACTAGAAGTACAAGTGTCTTGCCATTGAAAGAACCACTAAAAAAATGAGTTTCATAGGAGAGCGCTCCCCCATATACTGTCAGGGAGCGTTATAATGCCCTGATTCCCTTTATGGGGATCACTGCCACTATTAGGAGCACCATCACTTGCTATTCTTCCTTCAAGGAGTGCTATAATGATCTAATGTACTTTTTGGAGGAGCGCTACCTATTCCGAGCAAAATTTGGTTTGTTGAGAAGATTGAGGGAAAGATCCCCTCAATATCTAAAGGTGGTTGGTTTCGAATCCTTGGTCAAGCCATGATCTTAAGGAAGATCCATAACTGAAGGAGGGAAATCCTCAACTTACCCCAAAGATATCTCAAGTGGTTGGGCATCTCCAAGCCTATATAAACAGGCCTTCTCATGGTGAAAGGGGATGGAAAGAATTGTGAAGCATTTAACCTATGATCTCATGAAGAAGGTGTCTTTTGGAGCATCAGAATTCGGCGTGTGGACTATTTGAGCAAGGGTTCGGACAAGGAGGGCTTGACAAAGCTGCTACACTCACATCTATGGTTGTAAGTATTCTTCATTGTTGTTCTCTTTAATATAATATGCTTGGCCTGTTTCTTTCAAATCTGTGTTTGATCTCACATGAATTTGACTCTAATAGATAGATCTATTTCAAACTAATCTTAGTAGCATAGGAAGTTGTTTGTACTTTTGTTTGTCTACAGGGATTATTGAAGAGTTTAAGATTGGAGCTCAACTCGAACCGTGCAGGGACAAACACCAGTAAAAGGTACTTATTTTCTCCTTCCTCCTCACACATTAGTTTATCTATATCTAAAAGGAATTCAGTGTCCATGGTAAGCATCTTTTGTCTTAAGAGTTAAGAGTCTAGCTCTCAAGAGGAGATCTACATGTCCGCAGGGAGATTTTCCTTCAACATAAATTGGCAACCATACTGGGGACGAATCGAAACTTTTTAGTTTTGGTTTTCCTCACAGACCTTGTCTTACCCTTTTTTATTTTTAGACCTTGTTCACCCTGTATCTTTGATTTCATATATTGATTGAATCCTTATTCCATCACACATACTCTGAATGCCAAAGTTCAACTAAGTTTTAGGGTTTTTTGGACAATTTTCTAGGTTTTAGGACACAAGCGCTCCCCTACCTTGTTAGCAGAGCGTCATCACTCCCTGAAGGTCTTAGACAGAGTGTTATAACACTCTGGTGCCTCTTACACCAGAGTGTCAGCCTTTATTTGCAAAAAAAACCTTCTAGAAGTGTATTTTCTAAAATCCAATCTCTGTTTTTCCTTTGCTCAGCTTCTGTGCTTCAATGCTTCTTCCTATTGACCTTTTACACCCTTCCTTCTAAGAAATAAGCACTTTGTTGTTCATATTTTGTGGCCTTCTTCCTTATTTTGAGTTTTTCTGTTGTTGAGAACTTGGAATCAATCCACTCCTTTCTTCTCTCTTATCCGACTGAGCGGGAACTCTGGTGAAGGGAATTAGAAATATGTGAATCATCTCATTTGTTTTTTCTTAGGTCATTGTTCTTAAACATCTCTCTTTTTTGTGAATTGTTTGATTTTCTTTGTTATCTTTTGTTTTCTCTTTGCTTCTTGTTTCAATCATAGCAAGAGGGTCTATTGTTTGTGTGAAACCTGCTTATGCTTGTCCGAATCTCCTTGATCTGAAAGGGTAGTTGGCAGGAGAAGTTTTTGCATTGAATTAATCATCATTCACATACAAACGACAAAGATACATATTAGTGATTGGTTTTCATATTAGAATTCATTTTTGAAATGTTTCAGCATTACATTGAATTCGATTGAGAACAAATTGATTGAGGACATTCCATACTAGTGTTTGATAGTGAAAACGACTCTTTCTCTTTCCCTTAAATAGGCATTCATTGAAAATAAACGATTGCTTATCATCTTTTATGCATCTTTTTGAGAATCGAGTCATCATTCCATCAGTTTCACTTTCATACACCCTTTGAGTAAAGAACAGCTATAAAACAAACGCTAATTAAAAATTATCTAGAACATTTTTTGTTTTTAGGATCTTCCACCAACAGTAGACTAGGGTTAGCACTTTGGATTAAGCTGTGAGTACAACTCTCCAAAGTTTTCAAAACAAACATTAGCATCCTGAGCTAGGGAGAGTCAAATCCAATTGTCGTATTGGTTTTCTGGGATCCCCCTCTCACACAAGGGTTACGCACGAGGTCGCATTCGGGCGAATTACGGAGATTATCCCTCTGTGGTTCAACTATTTGTAGTGGTCGGATCGTATATTGGGCGTCACTTGAAGGCATACTCATGACTATGTGTGGGAGCCTCTCAGGTTTATTTCAGACTTGTTATCTTGCCCATACGTTTCAGATCGGACTGTCGACTGTACCCACCTAGGGACTCACTGTGAATTGGTGTCTTTAGTTGCCATAATATTTAGGTACTTACACAAGGTGACGGTGAAAGGAATTCTCACTGTTCTTGGGATAGACATTGGTCAAACTCACTCGGGCTCCTTGGAGGGTAAATCCACAATTACTGTGTGGAATATTGCACCAAGGTGAAAGTCCGTTAAGTAGGTCACCATTGTAACTATTCCACCATATCCTAGCCCCTTATCGAATTGATCACGCGACGTTGGATTTCATCACCAACTAGTACAATCATCGAGAGAAGTTTCTTTTTCTTGGTTGATTCCTAGATTTTATTAGCGTATGTTGTTTCTTTTTGTTAGTTGGCCCTAGATTTTTAGTGTGTTCTGTTATTCTCCACAATTGAGCCTGTAGACGATAAAGGTCTTTGTCGATCACGTAGGATGCAAGGGCTGCCTCCGGAAGGCTATCAACCCTTACTTCCTAACCCTCCAGAAGACAACTACCGTAGAGAGGTAGAAAATCAATCTGACGCTGGAAGTGTTATTGCTCCTCCGTTAGATAACTCAGAAGGTGCTTTGGTTACAGTTGAAAATACCACTACATATTTGTCGGTAACCCCTCTCAAACAACTTTTTGTTCATTTAGACTCCCTTGGGAACATCATAGACGAAGAGGTCCCACGATTACCGGAGAGGACTTTTACTGAAACATATATGGGATCCACAGAACCAATCTTTGGTGATGAGTATAGGACTCCTGTTCATCCTAGCACTGCAGTAGATACCAATCCCACACCTTCTCGTTCTATATGGAGTACTTCATTGGGACGTGATCTCTATGAACATTTTGAATCCTTTCGACAGTCCTTTCATCCTCATGACCCTCCTAGTGAAACAGGACCATCCGGTCAAACCATGAATCACCCAATCGATCAGGTTATTAACCCTACTGTTACACCAGCACAAGTCCATCCTAATGCTAGACTCATCACCTCTACTCATCTCTAAGGCACTTCAATCTCTACCCTTGTTTCTACAAGATCTTACTCTACAGCTCTGCATGTTCCACACGATCCTGCTGGGACATCTTCTCACCCGAGAATGTCGACCCCTATTGTCCAAACACAACCGGCTGGAGGGAAACCACCATCTAACGAACCTTTCCCTCCTATAGGACTACCTTTCCATGGTGGGCCTACCCCTCCCAGGAGACAACCCCCTTTTCATGCTCCTCCTAGAGGGCAACCTCTGTTTGCCAGTCATTCCCCAGTCGTTAATCCACCGCTGGCAGGGGGGAAACCTTTGTTTGCTGGAAACCCTTCACAATCCTGGGGAGTATCTTCAGGAGGCACTTTCATTCAACCCCACATTGGGGGGCACTCATCTCATAATCCACTAGGAGGGGTATCAAATCATGTTCCTTCCGGAACACCTTACGGACAATCTTATCCGGGCGGCATCCCAAACACCACATGGAGTTCTCCGGGACCACAGTCTTATCCTCCTCATGGATCTAATGTGTATCCGCCTCCAGGATCTACTCCTTACCATTCTCAAGGGAAAAAAATTATCCTCCTCATGGGAAAATAAATCACCCGGCTTATAATGCTCAAACCCCACCGGGTTATGCAAATGTTTCTCATCCATCATCGAATCCTATTTATCCTGGCCAGCAACAACCATCTGTAGGAGGACCTACTGGTTACAACTATCCACCTAACCCAGTTTATGGTCCTACTCCTATGCCACACCAGTATCATCTGCAAATTAACTGACAGCTACCTTTCCTTGCGACTCTGGATCTCCCAGACTTGTCTCGGTTAACTAATGATCATATTTTTCATTCACCGATTTGGCCAATCATTCCAGCTAAACTTCCTTCTGATATTCCAAAATTTGACGAAAAATCTGGTGAAGATCCAAACAACCATGTGATGACTTTCCATTTGTGGTGTTCATCAAACTCCCTCATGGATGATTCTATACGTTTGCGTCTTTTCCAACGAACACTTACAGGCTCAGCGACAAAGTGGTATATTGAACTACCACATGCTTCTTTTCATGATTTCAATTCCCTCGCCATGTCTTTCCTCGCACACTTTCAACTGCCTATTTGCTACAAGACAGGTACTGAACTCTTGACCTCCCTTCATCAAACTAACTCTGTGCATATCTCTGACCATATTCATGAGTGGAGGTGACGATGAAGGATGATCAAGGCAATCATTCCTGACATATTATTGGCGGAATGGTTTACTAAATCAATTTTACCCCCGATCGCTCGTGATGTCGCTATGGGTGGCACGGTCACAGAGGAAAAATCCATCGCTCGGGCTCAATATTTAGATTTGGTTTATTCCCAATCTGGTACTTTGTATGATTTGCTTCCAAATTTTTCTCGAGCTAATACTGATCCATCTAAGCCGTCATCCTCATCTCATGTGGATGGTGTTATCGGTTCCGTCAAAACTCAATCTTTTTCCCAATCGACCACACTCTCCTCTACCTCCCCCCAAACTCAGATCTCTAAGGTGAATGAAGTTCAATCTTCCCCTTCACAACAATTCGGAGGTAAGAAGAAGACAAAGAATAAATCAAAAAATAACAATGAACAACCAAAAAATCACACACCTGCTATTGAAAATCAAACACAACGAAAAATGAAATTCCTGTGTATCATTTGTGGTGACGATCACTACACTCGAGACTGTCCACTTCGCAATGAAGTGGCCAAAATTTTCCAAGGAAAGTCACAACCCGTTGTGCTTACTCAGTGTTTTCCATAGCAGCAATCCATGGTTGTTGAAACCCCCTCTCCTGGGGGTAGTTCTAGCCATCCTAATGATGAGGCCTCATCGAGTGCACATATTTATATGTTTAATGGGATTAATTTGACCACTCGCTCTAAGACATACGACACACTAGGTAACCCTGACAAAGGAAAATACATTAACGGTACCGGTACTTTACCGGATCCATCATCGTCCTCTGTTAGTATTTCATTGGTTAATCCTCCATCTGGACCACTTCATATTGAGAAACCCACGTTCGACTCTATCTTATGCCCTCCTAAGAGCACTATCTGCAAAGCTACCTTTAATACTAGTTCACGTGCTGCCCAGAATTACAACATTGTTGAAGATTTGGCTCAAGCACCATGTGTTATGTCTGCGTTAGAAGTTCTACAACACTGCCCCAGTCAACGTAGAACGCTCCTGGCCGCTATTGGCATTGTTGATCCTAAGTCGTCCAACCATATCATGTTTAACCTGGAAAATTATGCATCTCGACTCTCTCACTAACTTGCTTTTCAAGTTGATGTTGTTGTTCATAATCAACAAATCCACCGAACTATTCTGGATGAGGGAGCCTCAACTTGTGTCATGTCTTTAGCATGTTGGAAAGGTTTAAAATCACCTACACTTAAAAAATCCCCAACGATGTTACGCACCTTCGATAGGCGAGGTTTTCATCCCCATGGTCTTTTACAGTCCCTGCCCATCCAATTGGGTGGCAAAACTATTACTGTTGATGTCAAGGTGGTCGATGCTCCCCTCGATTACAACCTGTTACTTGGAAGAAGTTGGTTTTATGCTATGACTGTCATTGCCTCGTCAATTTTTCGATGTGTCCAATTTCGTCATCAGGGAAAAATTGTCACTATTGATCAGTTGGATTTCTGTAGGACCGATGCTCGCGCTCCCGCTACCAACAATATTCCTTTATTGGGAGACCACAGGATCACATATAAAAGCGTTGGCGTTGGCTTACTGAAATATTCTAGCCTCATGGGTACCTTCCCTACACCACTTCCACTGACTACACATCATATTGCCACCGTCGGTATGATTTTGACCGTGGATTATCAATCTTTGGAATCATCTGACCCTTGGATTTTACCTCATCCATTGGAATTTGATGCACTAGGTGACACCATGCCACTTGGTCCAGCCGAACCATCATACATTTCTATCCAATCCACTTCTCCCTCGTCAGATGACCAACATCTATTGGCACCCAATAGTTCCTCGATGCAATCCCGGTTGAGTTCCTTGTCATATACAATCGACTACATTTCCCCAATTTTTCCTTTTGATGAATCTATTCCAGAAAAGCTTCACATTGACAAGTTACCTTGGGATAATAACCGTCACCGATCCTCTTTTCTTCCCCCTCGTGAAGAAATTCAGGAAGATATACACTCTATCTCCCCTCCTGATGTTCATTTTACATCGTCTCCCATGCCTTTGACTTTCGATGATTTGGATCCAGTAGTTGACATGGTGATTTCTTCGGTGGGGTTATTGGAGCCTGATCTCCTTACTCCTATCGCGACCCTTGACATGTGTTCCTTCCCAAGTGATTATCTTCCATCCAGCGAAGATCTCCTGGAAGCCATGATCGAGTTTTGTCCCTTGACATGGTATCCTTCTAGAGCATTATTCTCTTGGAAGCCATGATCAAAAAGCAGTTACGAGCATAGTTTCTCTTCTTTATGGCAAGCTCATTAAAAAATGAAACAGAGGTCACGAGCATAGTTTCTCTTCTCTATAGCAAGCTCGTTAAAAAATGAAACAGAGGCCCTGAGCATAGTTCTTTTCCTATGTCAAGCTCGTTAAAAAATGAAATAGTCACCTCTTTTGAACCTTCTTTTCATCCACCCTTCTCCTTTTTCTCATCTACTAGAGAAATTGGTGACAAACTCAAAGTCGACGAATGAATTGAAGCTTGGAGGGCATGTCTCCAACCTTTGATGATCATTTTGGAGTTAAGCCACTATCTTTTCAAGCTGGGGGAATACCGAGCTTAGTCTTTTTTCTTTCTCATGCTCGTAAATACATGAGAATGCATCTGGGTAAACTTTTATCTATTTTTAGACTTGTATGGATACACGAAAAAGGAACCCCCTGGAGTCGTCTTTAAGCTCTTTTCAGAATCTCTAAACATGAAAAGATTGCCGAGTGATCTTGCTTCCTTTCCCACTCATTAAAAGGTTTGAAAGGGCATCTTTCGAGTGATAATTTATCTCTTTTTTAGACTTGCGAGACTAACATTACGAAAAAGGACAACTTGGAGTCATCTTTAAGTTCTTTTTAGACTCTCTAAACATGAAAATATTGTCGAGCGACCTTGTTCTCTTCACGCTCGTTAAAGAATTTGAAGAAAACATTTGTTGAGCGATAATTTATCTGTTTTTCGGTCTCATCAGACTACTTTACAAAAAAGGAACTAAGAGAGTTCTCTTTTAAGTGTTTTTCCAGACTCTATAATCATGAAAAACCTTCGATTTTATCTTCTCTGGACTCATTAAACCATCATACATTGAAGGGCCCATACGGGACCGAACCCTTACTTCTTCCAGTTCATTAAACAAAGGAAGAGGGAATTACCGAAGGTAAGTTATATCAAGCAAGTGTTACCCTCCTCGAGCTTGATAAATCAAAAAGAGGTACTCATCTATCCGGATGGGGGAAAAATTGAAAGGAGCAAGCCAAGCAGTTTTTGAGCACATTACCAACAACTCTTAGAGTCACCTTTGAACATGGCACTTTGTCTTTGTGCACATATTAATCCGCTGAACCTCTACACTGAACCAATCCTCTAAATTTTTTCTTACTCCTTTGGGTCACCCGACGAAAGTCACAGTATCCACTGCATTATCATTTTTTGGTCCATGTCATGCTTCTGTTGTTGTGCCTTAGTGTTCAAGGGAAGTATCCTCCTCGAGAGTCAACCATCGCAAATATCTTGTCTCAATACCCATGTCATTCCATGTTCATTTGATCTACCAATTACATCTTTGTGTCTGTTTCGTGTCATTGATGGGGGATACATCAAGGCCCTCCTTCGACAAGTCTATTCATGTCGACTTCAACACATTATCTAGGAACTAGACTTAGAAACCAATTAGTACTTTGGGACCTGCATGCCTCAATGGCAGGCCTCCTCATGTTCGACAATGGGTTTACATCATTAACCTCTGATCGGATGATTCCATGAATGTTTGACTTCAGCTCATCCATTCACATTCATTGGAATCTACTAGAAGTACCTTGGGAATCATTGACATCAATGGTAATCTCCCTCGTGCTTGTTAATGGTTTACATCATTGACCAGTAATCAAGTGGTTTTTTCCATGTTCTACATCAGGACATCTATTCACATGGTTAGATTCGTAGTACATCGGGATTGGTAAGAAGACCCTGGGTTGAGTGATCACTTTGATGTGTACTTTACCCAGGTTGCGACGGAGTTTCTCTTGAACAATGACACATATACTGTCACATAGATCCACTTTGTATTGGTCATGGCCATGTCTTGTCATCTCGTAGATCCACTGTGTATTCTTCGTGGCTACGATCAATTCAGGTCATGGGAGTATAGATCCACTGTGTATTTTTGGTGTCTATACCTTTTATCAATATAATTATGGATCTGCAGTGTATTTATGGTGACCATACCTTGAAAGTCTCTATCACTCAAGCATAGGTATGCCTGCCTTGGGTTTGAAGCATGTCTTAATATTTGTTTGATGGTTGTGTGCAGCTTCTGTCAAGTTCTCTGAGCCCGCACCCTTGCTTGAAAGTTTGCAAAGTATTTCAATTATCAGTTCTCATCTTCTAACTTCATACTTTGGGGGGCAATCTGTTACACCTCAAAATTACTCACTTCGCAAGTGTCGTCATTTCATGTGTCGCAAGTGTCGCATCTTGACCACAAGTGTATAAGTGTTGTTGAAATCATACTACCTTCTTGCCTATGTCATGCCTCCAACAACATGATAGGGACACTTAGGACACCTCAAAGATTAGTTGTGAAGAGGAGGAATCAGCCTACTAGAAGTACAAGTGTCTTTCCATTGAAAGAACCACTAAAAAAATGAGTTTCAGAGGAGAGCACTCCCCCATATACTTCCAAGGAGTGTTATAATGCCCTGATGCCCTTTATGGGGAGTGCTGCCACTATTAGGAGTGCCAGTTCTTGTTGTTCTTCTTTCAAGGAGCGCTATAACGCTCCGATGTACTTTTTGGAGGAGCGCTACCTATTTCGGGAAAAATTTGGTTTGTTGAGAAGATTGAAGGAAAGATCCCCTCAATATCTGAAGGTGGTTGGTTTTGAATCCTTGGTCAAGCCATGATATTAAGGAAGATCCATAACTGAAGGAGGAAAATCCTCAACTTAACCCAAAGATATCTCAAGTGGTTGGGCCTCTCCAAGCCTATATAAACAGGCCTTCTCATGGTGAAAGGGGATGGAAAGAATTATGAAGCTTCTAACCTATGATCTCATGAAGAAGGTGTCTTTAGGAGCATCAGCATTCGGTGTGTGGACTGTTTGAGCAAGGGTTTGGACAAGGAGGGCTTGACGAAGCTGCTACACTCACATCTATGGTTGTAAGTATTCTTTGTTGTTGTTCTCTTTAATATAATATTCTTGGCCTATTTCTTTCAAATCTGTGTCTAATCTCACACGAATTTGTCTCTAATAGATAGATCTATTTCAAACTAATCTCAGTAGCATAGGAAGTTGTTTGTACTTTTGTTTTTCTATAGGGCTTATCGAGGAGTTTAAGATTGGAGCTCAACTCGAACCGTGTAGGGACAAACACCAGTAAAAGGTACTTCTTTTCTCCTTCCTCCTCACACATTAGTTTATCTAGATCTAAAAGGAAGTCAGTGTCCATGATAAGCATATTTTTTCTTAAGAGTTAAGAGTCTAGCTCTCAAGAGGAGATCTACCTATCCGCAGGGAGATTTTCCTTCAACAATTGATATGGCAACTCAAGGAAACTAGATAGAGCATTAGATAAGGAAGCCAGTAGGTCCTATACCAGCATTTGACCCATAGTAGGAGAAAGAGACATATCAAAGTAGAAGAAAGGAAATAATTAGATGAAATGGGGGAGAATCAACATCATCACTACCTCATATAGAAGATCAAACTGTACCAGATAAGTCAAGTGCACAGATAAGTACACTAAGGGAGTTCTTAATGAAATTCATATAACTAATAAAATATAGAACTACGCTAAGTATGTTATATAACATGATTTATCATTGCACAAAAGGAAGGGACACCCCTATCGCATAAAGAATGGTGAACTAGGTACTAGGTAGGACGAGAACCAAGAGAGAATTCAGATTCAATCCATAGATTGGAGAGTACGATGTGTATAATTCTATTTTGGACTTAGGATATTATGTGAATTTGCTACCTAGGTAGACATGGGAGATGATGGGAGAACATGAGCTAGTAAGGTCCCCTATTCATTTAAGGCTCGTGAATCAGTATAAGATAATCATGATTGGGTGACTGATAGGAGTACTTTTGAACATAGATGGGGTGCGCAGCATGGAAAACTTTGAAGTTATTGAGATATTATATGATAGTCAATCGTATCCAGTGTTGATGGGATTGGAATGGGAATTTGATAACCAGACAATTATTAACTTAAAAAAGAGGAAGATGATATGAAAGTTTGGGGATATGAAAGTTACTACATCTTTGGACCCATCAGAAGGAAAGCGATACACGGAGCTAGCAAGAGGGAAGGACATTGAAAACTTGTATAATATGACTGTGCATATGGGGGATTATGTCAATCTGACAATGGATGGTGCACTGATTTGGAGAAGTATCAGTTCATGCACATAATATTCATAAGTCGGTCTGGAGAATTGGCAGTAGAGGATGCATGAGGTGTAAACTAGATGATGTGTGTGGATAAACTGATATTTTCGTTGGATTGAAACGGAGCTATGAGACCCAACTAGGTACGATGGAATAACTAAGATTGGCATATTTATAAAATCATTTGAGTCACAGGTACCCGAACAATAGAGGTTGTTGGCTCTGGATGTTGTATTATAAGAAACTCTAGCTAGATGGTGGGTTGTGCACAGAAGGGGAATGAAATACTGGGAACATTGCAATACACTAATGCAGATACACTTTAGCCCCAAGGAAGAAGAAACTATGCAGAAATACATAGGAGAAAATGACCCAGCGAGTCATGTGGAAAATTGTAGGGCCTTATGGAGCTCAGTACCAAAGTTAGAGTGGATGCATAGAATCATACACACGTTGGACACCATCCCGAAGAATTGGTATTTAGAATTGGATATGCATAGGGAGACAACAAGCTGGGAAGAATTGGTCTGAAGATTTGAATTCACATTCACATTTGAACATGAATCTCCTTCCATACATGCATCACTACAGGAAATTCGCACAAAGATATTCATAGAGGTGGATATGATGGAAGTAGTACCCATATGTAGCGCACATAAATCCAAGATAATGTTCCAGAATCTATTGGAATGTTATAATGTGAAGAAGGAAGAATACAAGGATGAGGATCCCAGGAATGTACAAATACGTGAGACGGAAGGAACATGCGTAGTAGAAGGGCCAGGGCTTTCTTCTGTTGCATACACACATCCTATCAAAACAAATAAGGTCAACATTGGGACAATGGATAATACTAAGTTTGCGCAAATAGGAGATTATTGGAACAATGAGACAATTGAAAAGGTTGCAGACTTATTGTGGGAATATCAAGATTTATTTCCAACCACATTCTCAGAGATGAAGGGGATACTACGCGACTTAGGCGAGATGAAGATCCCACTAAAACCTTGTGGTAAGCCAATATGATAGAGACCTTAAAGGTTAAACTTGAGGTACAAGGAGAAGGTCAAGGCTGACATGCTAGATGCAGGAATCATTGAACCAGTATAAGAATCTGAGTGGATTGGCCCAATGGTGGTGCAGGACAAGAAGGCAAGAGGAATTCGGATATGTGTGGATCTAAGGACGTTGAATGATGCATGCTCACATGATCCATTCCATACATCATTCACGGATTAAGTACTGGAGAACGTACGAGGCCAAGAAACTTATTTTTTTATAGATGGATTCTCTCGATACCATCAGATAAGAATTGCACTGGAAGATATACACAAAACCACTTTTGCAATAGAGTGGGGTAGTTATCAGTATATGGTAATGCCATTTGGATTAAAGAATTCCCCTTTGGTGCTTTCTAGAGTAGTAGTGGTAGCATTCAAGGAATTCATCCATAAATTTCTAGAAGTTTACTTGGATATTTAGACATTTTTCATTTTACTACAAGATCATATTGAATTTCTTCATCTCATGTTAGATCGATGCAGATAGTGTCAGATCTCGTTGAACTTAAAGAAGTGTATAGTTTGCACGCTGTTTGGAATTCTACTAGGACATGTAGTATCCAAACAAGGACTATTGGTTGATCCAACCAAGATCGTAGTAATTTTGGGCTTGGGACCTCTGACATCATTCAGATAGCTAAGAGAAACTTTGGGTCATACAAGTTATTACAAGAAATTTATCAAAGGATATGTCCAGATTACAGCACCCATGGGAAATATACTGAGAAGGAAGCCAAGTTTCAATGGAATGAGGACTGCCAGAAGGGGTTGGACACTTTGAAATAGAAACTGGTAACCGCACCCATTTTGATCTTTCCAAAATGGAAAAAGGAGTTCCATGTACATGTATATGCATCATCCATAACGTTGGGTGTAGTACTTTCACAACATGGGGAAGGGGACATCGATCTTCCAATTGCGTTTGCAAGTAGGAAATTGTCTACATCTAAAAAGAATTATACCACTACATAACGGGAAGAATTGGTAATGGTCTATGCACTATAGAAGTTTAGGCACTACTTATTGGGGTCCCACTTCAACATTTATACAGACCATTATGCATTAAATTTCTTAGTCAACAAGCCTGTATTAGGAGGAAGAATATGCATATGGTTGTTATTATTTCAGGAATATGACTTTGAGGTCATAGTAAAACTAGGAAAGCTAAATACAAGACCAAATAATCTCTCGTGCATATTGACAGGAGAGGGTGCAAGTAACTTAGATTATATTTTCCTAGATGCGTATTTATTTGCAGTAAGGATGGTGGATGATTACTTTGCGGACATTGTGGAATTTCTAAGTACATGCATGGCCCCCTCTGAGATGATAGTTGTGCAGACGAAACAACTGGTGGTGAAAGAAACAGATTATCAGTTGATTGCAGGGAACTTGTATAAGTTAGGGGTAGATGGAATACTGAGGCCTTGTGTACTCGAACATGAAAGGTCGATCATATTAGAGGAAGTGTGTTGTGGGGTATTCTACCCTACGGACTAATAAGCTAGGGCTCTAAACTTATATGCAGATCATGACCCTCAAGACTTAACTTTTAACCTTCTACCCAAATCTGAAACCCCGATTTTCACATGCACACAAAAGAAGAATGAACC
>ML869198.1:0-20558 GCA_009831015.1 Picea engelmannii | reverse complement strand
GGACAGTTGGAAGGGACCTTACGACATCAAGGCCATGGTTGTAATCTCTCTTTCACATTTAATATGATACAGTAATATGATTCTTTCCCATAAAGCTATTTCCACTTTATTGTATAATTCCTTGATCATATACATAGATTGACCGTTGAATAGATTGTGCTTTCTTCACTTTGGTTGGTTTGTGTTGTCTTGGTCTTGGTTGCACAAGAGAACTAGAGCAAAGCATGAGCAACAAAGACCATAGGAAGAGATTATAAGGTATGTAACTTGTTCTTGCCTCCTATTTAATTCAATAGTCAAAATCTAGGGAAAGAGTATTATTCTGTTTTGCTTTGTTCTAGATCTAGGTGGATCTAGGGAGATCGGTTAGTGTCCACACCTATGGATTTATCCAATAACAACCTGCTAGCTTCATGTCCCATGTGAGGATTCTTTCTTTTGTAGTACCTCATCCAACTTTTGTAAGAAAAGTCATGCCTCCATGACCCTAACATCTGATCCTATTTTTGAATTGATCTACTTATACCTCCAATCTTGATAAACATGCAATAAACCATCTTGTTAGAACTATACATATCATACAAAAATTGTCAATTAAATTTATAGGTACCTTTTCATTTAAATGATAATATTATTCTTTAATTAATTGCATTTTTCCTTTTTATCCTTTATTCGTAAGGCTCATGAATTAACTCTCTTTTAATCATGACTGTGTGTTGGTTATTTTGTCTTCATGAGTGGATCACAAACATGGATCAACTCATTATGTCATACTCATGCTTCTATTGTGTTCTCAGTTCAAAAACATATCATATTTTGATCCTTTATCAATTCTATGTATTATTCTAGTGTTAACTCTCCGTCGAATTAAATCTTTATGAGGCGCTTCCTTCAAACCATTTACATATGACCATATGAATAAAACCACGAGCTTATTGATTTGAGTGTTGCCTCTTATTTTCCCTTTGTTTCTTTATTCCATATGACCACAGGTGGTGACCAGGCGCTAAGCTAAGAAGTGCTTCATCACTTATCAAAATCAATGGCCACGTCTTAATGTCATGACGAGCTGGACGATTCTCATTTACTTTGAAACTTAGGCTATTCATGGCTCCTGAATTCTAGAGTAGCAATTCCTCCGAAGTGATTACCCATTGAATGAGTCATAAAGAAGTGGTGATCTCTTGTTGTTGGTTAACACATCCACTTATGCTATCCTTCCACTTTACTTGATCATTGGTTGGGAAATCTCCTGAAGTAGATCAATGGTTAACGTTTCGGTCTTCTGCGCTTCATAACTTTAGAACCTTCAACTGGGACCAGATCAATGACCCTCATCCTTTTTCACGATCAATGATCGATATCCACTTCAGAACTCCAGCCTTCGGAGGTCTCAACGTTCCTCGCTTGATTTCCCCTAGAACGCTTTTACCCAGAGTTCATGATCTGTCAATGCATGTCCTCCCGTAGATCAATGACTGTGAATCGCTTCAACTCTTCGGGCTTCGGGAGTTTCAAATTCTACGCCTTCACTTTCTACTAGAATGCTTTCACCCAAAGTCGATGATCCATCGACACGTTTCCTCCCACAGATCAACCGTTGTTAATCGCTTCAGCTCTTCAGGCTTCGGGAGTTTCAAACTCTATGCCTTCACATTCTCCCGGAGTGTCGATACTTTGAATTGCTGCGAGATCTACTACTGCGTGTCTTCTAGGATCAATAGTTGATATGTACTCTGGATGTCAGGTCTTCAGGATTTTTCGACCCAATGCAACTTGTCACATCTTTCCCCTTTGGAAGCAAACACGTGGTCCAATCAGGTGGGTGACATGTGTCACATTCTAACCAACACCCCAATACTCCATATGCTCAAAACTTACTGACATGTGGCACACATCCCATGTGTCCACATCATCCCAAGTGACGTCCAAAAGCCACTTCACTTCAGAATTTTGGGCTTCGAAAATCTCAACCCTCAAATTTTTCTGAAATGATTTTATCTAAAGCTCGCAATATACTGACGTGTGTGTCCCATAGATCGATGATTACGATTTCTTCAGGCCTTCGGACTTTGAAAACCTCAACTTTCAACCTTCAATTTCCCTCAAAGTGAACGGATTTCTGTTGCATGTCCTCTTGGATCGAACGACCAAGATTCACTTTGGGTCTTCACCCAGAGTCCATGGATTTGCACCATGTGTCCTTTTTAATCGAACGGCTGGGATTCACTTTGTATATTCAGGGTCCGTAAATCTCAATTCTAAACTTCTCCTTGCTTGCTTTTTCCTGGAGTGTTTTATCCAAAGCACACGATTGGTTGACGCATGTCCTCCTACAGATCGACGGTCCCCAACTACCTCAATTATTCAAAGTTTTGATGTTTGAGCACTAGCATGTCACATCACTGCATCCATTTCAATTTGTGGGGGCACACATCGACGGTTTGGAGTAACCTGCCTTTCTCCTTGCAATTCTTTTGACATTGACACATAACCCCTTGGTGAAACCATGGTTTGGATTGTGGGACTGCCTTGGGGAATTAACTCCCATGTAACTTGGTTCCCTGCAATGCCTCCTGGCCGTCGATCTCTCTCCAAGAAATTTGACAGTTGTGACTTAACCTTTTCTTTGCTTTCATCAGACGACCCTTTTTCACCTGCCCTATGATCCAACGATCTCAGATCTCTCTTGATCCCACAGTGGCGATCACTCCTGAATTTGAGGAGGATGGTCACGATCCTTCGAACCCTTATAAAGGATCTATGATGTTCTAACTCCTATGTAGATTCTGCAATGCCATTCCTCCTAAGATTTTAAACTTCACGGTCAGAATTTGATCTCAACCACGAGACTCTGACCAACAGACTCAGTCCATACCGACCCTATGTTTCAACTAGAAGCTCTCATACCAATATGTAACATACCCGACCACCCAAAGGCTAGGCTATGCCACTTAAACAAGCTACAACACACCTAAACACTTGCATGCTAGGCATGCTATAGTCCCAAGACTTAGTTCTATGATATCTAATTCAAAGGAAAAGGGTTTCTCAACAATGTTAGGAGAATGCACACCACATGCATAAGACAAGATCCATGCCACATCATAAAAGAGATAATAAACATGCCATGCACAAAGAATAACCAACAGACAGGCACATTAGAATACATATCTCATAGATAATTAAATACTCAATGGAATACATTAAACAAAAAACACAAAGAGTACTTATCTTTGCAAGTAAACGTTCAACAACTGGCTGCAGACCAAGGATGTTCCTCCCAACCATAGACGTTGTTGTTCATTTACTCTCAACAAAAGGTCACCCCTGAGCCAGGGCTATGAATCCACAAGGACGAGTCCTAGGCCAAGTATAAATACACAGTAGTTGGCTAAGTATCTCTCATGTTTCCCAACCTCACAACAATCCTAATGTCTAGTTCTCTTTCTCCCTCAGCCTGCATAACCCCAAGAAATGAACACCTTTCTTTTCCATGCAGTCCCTGAGGCTGTTCCATTTCTATCCAGGGCTCCAGTGCTATTGGTTAGGAAATACCCCTATTGGAAATTCCAAGGACTCTCAGTTGTGGACAATTCCATTTGAATTTCCATCAAGTTCATGCACACAAGTATCCATTCCCTCCTAGAATGATCAGTAAATCATTACATCCATTCAACAATGGCTCTCCTCTTCTTTCCATTTGTTTCTATGCTCATCCCAAGAGAACATGAACTCATAGTAATGAGTGAAGAGGAAGAATAACAAATGAAATAGTGAGAAGAGGATGAACCAAGGGAAGAACGACCCCAAAACAACCCCCAAGGGATGTTTAAATAATTACATGAAGACAAGAGCCACATGGCCTCCCTCCCAAGAATATCATGTAACCCCTTCTTCTCCATAAAATCAATTATGGGTAAATAAAATAATAATAACAAAACCTATCCCCTCAAGCCCCCTCTCTCATGGAATCATAGCCCCTTATCTCTTTTTTCCTTGTAGGTCTTGCAATCAACGATGTATTTTATTAATGTATAGGAAGTGTTACATTTCCTAGGCACTCTGGCCCCTTTTCAAATTTACCGGCTCACTAGCCTAAGTCATATTTACATAATACATTATAGTTTATAAGGGATAGAACTAGGATGTTACAAAACCCTTTTCAGAAAGTCCTTTAAATAGTATTAAGCTATTCACTTTTTCATTATTTTGTCAAAATTTACAGGGGAGAGATTTGGAAGACAGACATACCAGGGAGCATTGTGGAGCAACATAATTATTTAAAAGATCAGAATTTGAAGGGTATGTCGATTCACTCAAAACCATTTTGGAGCAACAAAATTATTCAGAAGATCAGAATTTGAAGGGTTTTGTGATTCACTCAAAACCCTGCATAGTAAAATTTTTTAATTTTACTGTTGATTTTAATAATAATTTTTTTACAATTTGTATGCCTATTTAGATTTAATTAAAATTCATAAAACAAATAAAAAAATTCCATACTTACCTTCAACTCTTGCTTCTTATTTCTTATGTCATTGCAAAATTTCACCTTAAGGTTTAACTCCCTCTATCACTTCACAATTAGGGCTTTTCATTTAGGCATTTTAGATTTAATGGGTTTGTGTTTCCATATATCAGGCATTTGGCATGTGATTGAAGGGGACCACTTATTGTATCGAATCCAAACCTTGTTGGCCCTATCACATTTTTTTTTTAAATGGTTTATGGTTATTGATGGGTCGATTTGACTATAACACACCGAAGCTCTTACTGATAAAGTGCATTGGAAACGCTGTAACATAATTTAAAAAAAAAAAGTTCATCGGTGTGTAATTTTTTTCGGTTATTTTTTTCATTTTTTACTCTAGGTGTGGTGTTGTTATCGATACATATCGCACCATTGTAATTTAAAGTATTTTTAAAATTTATTTTTTCCTGTTGGTGAATTTCCTATATCAAATGCACAAGTGCTTTCATATTATTAAAGCGCACTGGAAACCATTTTTTTTAGCTAAAAATTATGTGATTTATTTATAAAATATATTTAATAGCTTATCTATTCAATGGTACAGGTTTTATATTTATAAACAAAATGTGTGAGAATAGTTCAAGTAACAAAAATTCTAATAGACACATTGATAGTGCATCCAAAAAAGAAAAAAAAAATGAAAGTTCTTTGTAAATTCTATAAAAAAAAATATGTTTTAACTATATGTAAGTTTAACTAATATGCATTGGTTAGTGTGTGTCATGCAGATCCAAAAAATGGGGAAGCTCGATAAGATTCTTTGTGATCTAAGTGCGGAAGGGCGTAAAAGCTTGATGGAAAAATTGCAAAATGATGAATTAGGTGAATGAAAAAATACTATTCAATATGAGTTATTTTTTGAATTTTCATTAAAAATATACTTAAGAATATTACATAACATGTTTCAAACAATCTATTAATTCACATATGTTTAATGTTATACAGGGACCAGCAACGAAGGAACGAAATGTCATCTTAAGAAAATAAAATTATAGAAGATGTAAATGATGATGAATTGGTCCTCAGCTCATCTAGAGTGGTTTTGAAGGTTAATGAAAGGGTGTGAAGTTTTACAAAACAATGCGAGATATAGTGGAGTGAATGTATAGATGTACTTTTCACTTAAAATACATAAATCAATCCAATGATTCCAAGAACCAGGTTATATACAAACTACAATAAGTGTTTCCAGAGAAATGGTCAATGAGACCTGTCAGACTTGCAATATAAAAAACATACAACAACAAAAAGGAATAATTAAAAAAATAATATTCCTAAAAATGCTTTTCTGGAATACGTATATATTACTACAAATCATTCATTTATTAATATTGATTTTGTTATATTTAGTTTTCATATATCAATATAAAATTAGTTTATTTCCATGTTAGTTTTTTCAGGAAGATTATGAAAATCCCAAAGGATTGACGAGTTGATATCTGAAATATGCCAGTAGGAATGTCCAAACAAGTGTACAAGGAGATGATCAAATAAATCAACATAATTTCATCGCAGGAGGAGCCATCTCAACAACAATGTACTTCAAATGTATGAAATCATTGAATTTTTCTATTAGGTACATATAAATAAATAATTTAGCATTAAATATTAATTTTCAAGTATTTTCTTGCAGAAAAGAAAATAAAATGGAACCGTTTCAGCACATAAAACATGACGACAAGGAAGAAATGGGTTGATAGCAAAGTTTGTGAGTAATTGTTATTTCCTTATAACAACTTAAGATTTCATTTTTAACATTTTAAGTTGCTTTAGAACAACCATTCTTGAATGTCTTCAAACAGGTGCTAACATACAAAGAAGAGCCATTGGAAGATTTGATTGACATTGGGTTAAGTATAGGTTGTGAGTATATGTTGGAATATAAAAAATTAGCTGTGGAATTTGTAAGTATCTGTGTTTTTTTAATTCTCTCATTTTATAATTAATGGAACAAAAAACATCATTTCTATTAAATCTATGATTTATTATGGGGTATAAAACTTGCAAGAAACAAAGTATGGAAGTGTGCCAACAAAAGAGTTATTGATAGAAGGCATGAGATTTGGTTTTGAAATAATGTGTATCATTCAGGACTCAATTATTTCTATGGTATGTCGTTTTTCAATTTACATTCATGTATATTATTTATATCAATTTTCATTATTCTCACCAATTTAGATACACTCATTACACTTTATTTTTATTTTTGTGGATGGAACTTGAAGAAGAGGAAAACAATAGAGGAAATCAACAAACCATTTGGCCAGATAACCCAAGTCATGGAAGTAGCTCGAGCACTAACAACGGTTCCAATGAAGAATGATGATCAATATATTTAGATTTAATACAAGCTATTGTATTTTTTGAAATCATTGTCTGTGAAAATCATACATTTTGTTTAACATAATGGACATAGTGTCTGAATTAAAAGACAAGGGGTTTTAAATAAGTGTCCCATTTTGTATGACAAAGAGCCTCTTATTCACATATAATAAGATAAGTTTTTTTGTATTCTATTGTGTTGTCCAATATCGTTGTGAAAGGTTACATCCATGATTAAATATATAGATAATTAAATATTATAATGAAGAGATGTGAAATCTGATGATATAACAAATTAATCCAAACATCATATCTAAATGCACTACTAAAAAATTAATTTATATGAATATTATTATAAGATATATGTCAATTGTTTTTATGAACAATTGAATTAAAAAATAACAATAATTGCACTATCACATGTCAATGTTTCTAAAACGACAAAATGAGCATCGGTGTGTTTAATACTAAAAAACACTGGTGTTGTAATAAAATGTGCACTGGTGTTGTAATACAATGAACCAACATTGATCGTAATATTATTTTAACAACAACAACAATAATAATAATAATCAATCTTCTGGGGCATTTAATTAAAACAAAGTATCGATGCTTCCATATCAGACTTCTGCATCAGTGCATTCTAAATTTAATGCACTGGTTAAGTTTGTCTTGTAATGCACCGGTGCAAGGTATCACAGATTCGACCGATGCATTGTTATTATTAAAGCATCAATGTGTTATTATTTAGAAGATCATTGATGCCCTAATATGTTTTTTACTGTCTCGGTGATTTCGATGAAATGTAAGAACCAATGCATTAAGTTTGAGAATGCACTGGTGTGTATACACCATGAAGCATGCCGCCTAGAAAAACCTTCGGTTGCCCATATTTTTTTATTTATAATGAAGTTTTGTTATAATCTCGGAAAAAACATCCACTAACAAAAACACATGTTTTAGCAGAGGTTTTTTGACAATTTTTTGTCAATTTTGTAACACTAAAAACCTCCACTATAACCTCTGCTACAAAGTCTTTTCCTTGTAGTGTTCTTATCCTTTAATCCTTCAAATTATTTGACCAGCTCATCTATCCTATATTTCAGTTGATTTTTGTCTAATTCTTTGGTCATGGTCTATGTGGGCACTAGAGATAGATTCTTTTGTTACTCATGCTTGAGCTTGAACTCAAGAGTGTAAATAGCTAATCTTGATTCATGCAATTGGGATATCAAGGAATATTTTTCCCTACACTCATCTTCCAATACTACTATCCTCTTTTCGAGGGATTTCTTGGAGGCATGTAGGGTAACATTGTTCTTGTTCAAGGATTCAATCTATCCTTCAAATTATTGCTTCTCTAAAGATAGATTCTACAAAAGTGGTAGTTTTATATCTAGGGGATCTCCACTTAGTGAACCTATGACATATCATGTGCATTCAAAGGATATTAAATAATACCTCTAATTTCACTAGATATTGATAATTACCTCTCAAAATCCTTTTGTTGAACCCCCCTCCTAATACATATTTCCAATAAAAAACAACATATTTTTACTAGATATCCCATGTTTTTATTATATACCCCTTTTAATACCCCTAATACCTATAAATCCCCATATACCCCACATTACCTCCTCCCCTCACCAATGCCTACAATAAATTGACTCTATGTTTGACAATTTTACAACACCCTTTAAGAATGAACATGATAAGATATTGGTCAACAAGGTGAAGGCCCCATGGTTGAAACCAATCTAGTAGTCTTTATGGACTTTATTTTCCCCTTCCTCTCTCTCAAAGTGTGAAAAAATTTAGTAGTTGTTTGAGGATCCTTCCCTAGAGAGACAATATTTTATTCTAATACTCCTTTTTCTTCCTCAAAGGATTTTACTTTCAGGGTCAAATATTTGTTTTCAAATAGCATGTACCCTAACTTCTTCTTAAAATTATTATTATTGAAGGAAAATTTGACATAGCCATCATAAAATATACTACTAGAGATCTTACCCATCCTAATGTTGTCAATGGGAGGCAATTAAGTGGTTTTAATTTTGACTTGGGATAATCTTCAATCCTCTAATCTCTTCTCTATATTGGTCTTAACAACTATAGGCTCAAAAGTGGTCAAGGTGAGCTCACCTATGATACCATAATACATAGGAAGCATCCTAGGTTGTGCAAGACGCTCATCATGATATAGGGATAATAAGTCTCTCTTGGTACTCTTATTCTTCTCCTTTTCTTCCCTAATGATTTCATATGGATATATGGACTCCAGACATTGAATATTTTTATATAGAGGAAGGGTAGTACAAGTCTCTAGAGAAATATCAATACTAGGTGTGCTAGGAAATACTCTTGGTAAGGGTATAATGAGTAAATTTGATAAATTAGAGGGAGTAGGAGTGGGTTGAGTGGATGGGATCATTTGAGAAACACCACCAACTATTTCTAGCAATATATTATTTGCGGTGTTTTCTACTTTCCCTTCTATTTTAGGAGCTCGGGTTTTGTCTTTCTTGGCCTAAGGCTCTGCTCCATTTTCCCCATTCTCTCTTTTGTATTTATTTTCCTCTTCTAACTCCCCTACCTCCTAGTGTTATGTCCCTCCAATTGGTTGACCTTTGTACTCTCCTATTGTCTTTCCTATCATTCATACTACTACAACCATGGCCTGTCTCATTGCCTCTCTAGTTGTTTGATTTGTCTCATTATTCATAATGAGATAGATATTTATTCAGTCTCTGTTGTGCCTCCCTTTTCTCTTTGGAATTATTTATTTCTTCTTCCCCTACTTCATCTCTTCCATATCCTACAATTGTATCCTTTGGAGGCTCCTCAAATTGACTCTATTTGCGAGTGGGGGATTTTCTCTGTAGAGTTGTGCCTTAGCATGACTTTCTCTTTTTGGTGCAAATATGAACTATAGGTATATCGTCTTAGTGAGAGGGATTCCTAGTCCAACCCCCAATCCCAATTTATTGGTCCTTTAAACTATTATTATGTGATCAACTAGACCCTATTCATATTTTCCTATCCCACCAAATCCTTTGTAACCCAAATATATGAGTATGTGTTATCCCTTTCGATATAATTGTTTGGCAAGTGGGATGGTGGTTGCAAGGCTTGAGCTAGGATTTTTTTGATCAAGCCTATCCTTTTGAATTTCTCATGTATTTTGGATTGATGATTCTTATTCTTTATCATACATGTAACGTCCCCACTACAATCCCCAGTTTAATTAATGCTTAATGTAGATATAATGTGTGTCTACGTCCAAGCAATGTATATGTGAATTTTATTTCCAAGTTTTAATAATAAAATGTGATGCCAACTACTAAGGGGAAATGGAAAGGACGGGGGTTGAGTAATCCAAAAGAGAGGGGAGGGTCTAAGAAAATTCTAAGAGAGGGGTCCAAAGAGGAATTAGCCATGTCTATTAATTCAATCGACTTCCTAAAATTTATACTGGTACATGAACCTTCTAATTTTTTGATTGAGTGTTCCCAAATCCAATCATTGAATACATGTAAGAGGGTGGGTGTGACGAGTCACATCCCATAGTTATTGGGAGAATGGGGATGAAGTAAAATCAACATTGGAGAGTGTGGGAGTCAACTTTCTTGGGGAAGAGAGAGGAAATTTGTATGGGGAGTTACAACATTTTTGAACAAACATGTTTTTGAGGAATAACAAATAGAGAACAAGGAATAAGATATTTGGAGATGGAGAAACCATGGAGGAAGAATTGTAGAGAATATTTGGAACAAAAGACTGAAGAGTCAAGTTTTCAGGCCTTAAGAGTGAAATCCTATGTGAGTTGCACTATAAAAAAAAGTGATTGATGTTGTTTTCCTGGTAGTTTTCTTAGCAGTGAGCTCCCTTGAGTTTCTTAGTAGTGAGATTCCTAGTTACATGTGCTAGAGAGACCCTAATAAATGAATGGGATGCTCTATGGACTGAGAGTAATGAAGGGATAAATTCCTTGGGTTGGGAAGGTTGAGAAGAAGAGTGATCTGAAAATCCTTAGATGCTAATTAGTCTTCAATACATATAAACATCTACTTGATCTTCAAAATAAAAATGATCTCTTGATTGGTCACAAAATACATGCGAATTAACTTATATATCCAATACACTTTAATGATAAACAACTTGCAATATAATTGAGCATAAATAGAACAACAATATTGAAATCATACATACAAGTTTGATAACAGAGTTCACCCAATTTGGGCTATGTCTCTGAGTCCACTTCCAATAGAGACCTCTTTATTAATGCTCAAATGATTATGTTTTATAATGACCTTTTTACATGTTTCTCAAACTAAAAAATAGAGTGCACCATTGAATTCCTTGTGAACTTTCGATAAAAATGAGTAGAAATTTCATAAAATTCCATGACAGAACCCCATGGAACGCATAACAATGTAGCCTCCAAGTCTTGATACCCTTTAGGCATGAACTTTGAGACAATCCTATACTTTGTAGTGTGTCCATTGTCTTGGTTCATGCACCCATTAAATAGGGTGCAGGCCCTTAACCTCCATCTAGAACTTTAAGCGGGATTTAAATATTTGTTAAGCAGTTTTCATAACAAAATGTGCCTTTGGTGCAATTGG
This sequence comes from Picea engelmannii, assembly GCA_009831015.1. Lineage (NCBI taxonomy): Eukaryota > Viridiplantae > Streptophyta > Pinopsida > Pinales > Pinaceae > Picea > Picea engelmannii. Next base: position 9,077 of record ML869198.1, on the reverse strand, counting down.
TTAAGTTGTTGGCACATTATATAGTGGGTTGTGGGGTCAAACCTCGTCGACCACGCTATATATAGCATTTTGTTATAACATATGTGGTTGTTGTTATATATGTAGCATATAATTTAACAACCTTCCGTGAAATATATTCGATGGTTACTTGTATACCATGTGACCAATTATAATGGGTCGAGGGCTAGGCCCTTGGCCCTTTTCCTCTGTCAATTATGAAACATAAAAAATTTAAATAAATTTGCAACCATGTATGGTTAAGAACCAAAGGTATGATGGAATCGTAAGGTTGTTGGTTATGGTACAGGAGACCTGGGTTAGATCCTACGGGATTCAACAAAATTTTAACCAACCTTACCCATTAATGGCCAATGGGAGGTTTCCATGTGGCAGCCTCTCACTGGTCTATCTTCACCACGTGCCAATACATAATTAGTCCACCTGTACCATATGGTGGCCAAGTCACCTACTAGATTAGATGTATGGTGTGGCACATGGCACCTTGGGGTGTTTCCACATCAACACCATACAGTTGTACGATTATGCCACATGTCACCCTTGCATTTGTGACATGTGTCACCTTGACCGCTTTGACTTTGACTTTTTTCTTAGTTTGACCTAAACTTTCAACAGCCGTATATTTTTCATATTAACTTCGTTTGAGGCGATTTTTGCATCATTGGAAATCTATCGTCGATCTCTACACATTGATTTCATTTTCGAGAACATTAGAGATGATAAAAATTTTAGCATTTATGAACCCCTTTGGACCTCTGTGAGAATTTTGGATCCTCCCAAACCTCTTTGAGCAGTCCTGGATCCTCTTTGATCAAAGATAGCTGGTGGAAAATCAAGATAGTTGTAGGAGAATACTAGTGGGTTGTGTGAATTTCTAAGTTGTGAGTGGACATGAGAGACCACCCTATTTTGTGGATTGTTATCCCTAGCTTAGGGTTGATTTGCTATTAATATTTGGAACAATAAGTCTATGGTTGGGTGGAATGTCCTTCCCAAGTAGAGAGTTGCACAACTATTTTCAAAATATAAGTATTTTATCTTATTTTTGTAATGCAGTATGAGTTAAATTGTTGTGCATTCACTCTATAAAATTTGTTTAGAAGCCCACATTAAATGTCAGGAAAACTAGATGGTTGGAATTCCTTTGTGATTATGACTTTGAGATTAAGCACATCAAAGGAAAAAAGAACCAAGTGGGTAATGCACTCAACATAATAGAACATGAGAAGCATATTTCAACCATTATCATGTACAAGCCTGATCTGAAAGATAAAATTATTGAAGCAACGAACTCAAATCAACAATATTTACAAATAAAAGAAACATTATAGCAAGGAAAGTTTCAGCATAAATTTAAAGACTTTGAGCTAAAAGAAGATGGAATTCTCATGTACAAAAGCAAAGTATATGTGCCAAATTCTAGTAATATGAAAAATGCAGTGATGAGGGAAATGCATAATGTTCCATATGTTGGGAATTTAGGATATAATAAAACAATTGTAGCTATAAGAACCCAATATTATTTTCCTGGAATGAAGAAAGACGCGACTAATTAAATAGCTAGATGTATAGAGTGCTAGAATGTGAAGACCACACATAGAAATCCAATGGGGATATTACAGCCATTGCCCATTCCAAAATGGAAGTGGGAAGTAGTTATGGTTTATTTTACTACGAAGCTTCCCAGAACAGTGAAACAACATGATTCCATCATAGTGGTTGTGGATAAATTAATTAATGTGACACATTTTATTCCAGTAAATACTACACACAAGGAAGCAATTATTGCAAAAATCTACATGAAGGAAGTTGTCAAGATACATAAAGTACCGAAGGAAATTGTTTTAAATAGATATCCCAAGTTTACATCCAATTTTTGGAAAAGTTTGTTCTAAGTCTTTATGATGAATTTAAATATCACTACAATGTATCATCCAGAGTCCGATGTGTAAACAGAGAGGACTAACAGAATAATTGAGGACATGCTTAGAATGCATGTGATAGACAAGCCATCAAAGTGGGAGGATTAAATTCATTTGGTTGATTTTTTTTACAATAATGGGTATCAAGCCTCAATAAAAATGAACTAATTTGAAGCATTGTATGGAAAAAAGTGTAACAAACCAGTTAGTTGGGATAATCCAGCAGACAAAGCAGTTATTTGGATAGATATGTTGAAGGAAATGAAAGAGCAAATGAAAAAGATCAAGAATAATTCAGAGGATTCCCAGGACATGCAGAAAAATTATGCCAACAAGAAGAGAGTTTTCATATATTTTAAAGTGGGAGAGAATATATTTTTGAAAGTGAAAGAAAAGAGAAGTTTCCTAAGATTAGGAAGTTTTCCAAAGGTGGTAGCAAGATATTGTGGAATTTTTTATATCTTAAAAAATAAAGGGTTAGTTTCATACATGATATCCTTTCTTGCATCCATGAGAGTGCATAATATATTTCATGTGTCATTATTAAATAAATATGTGACCGACCCTAACCACACAATTAATTGGACTATGGTTTTGGTGGAATACGAAGGGGATTTCCAGGTGGAACCAGTGTAGATCCTGGATCGAAAAGTCAAAGTTCTTAGAAACAAAGCCATAGGGATAGTAAAGGTTCAATTGACATGTTATGGTCCTGAAGATGCTACATGGGAGAACAAAGAAAATATGTGGGAGGAATATCCATAAATTTTTTACAATTTTGAAAAAAACAAATATAACAATGCAAGACTCCATTTTGAGTAGCTAGAGTTATGGAACCACATATCAAAGTCCTAGTCAACCTATGTTAGAGCCCTGAAAACATAATGGTATATATCGATCGACTAAGAGAAATGAATTGGGTACATTCCTTGGGTCAACGGGTTGAGAGGAATGGGATATTTTGGTTGGAACTGCTACTAGAAATGTAAAATTGCAGAATTTTTATTTTTTAGTATTATGATGTAAATTTGTGCATGTATATCAGCATAGTGTGCACCAAGGACAATGCACAATTGTAGGGGAGGGAGAATGTAATGTCACCACTACAATCTCTAGCTTAATGAATTCTTAATGTAGATATAATGTGTGGCTACAACCAAGAATTGTATATGTGAATTGTATTTCTAAGTTTTAATAATAAAATGTGATGTCGGTTGCTAAGGGGACATGGAAAGAAATGGGGGATGATTAATCCATGAGAGAGGGGATGGTATAAGAGAATTTCTAAGAGAGGAGTCCAAGGGGAATTTATCCATGTCTATTAATTCAACCCACTTCCTAAAATTTATATTTGTGTATGAACCTTCTAATTTTTTGATTGTGTTCCCAAACACAATCATTGAATACATGTAAGAGGGTGGGGATGTGAGAATGTTTAGTACAAAATATTGGAATAATAAAATCACCACAAAGATTTAGAACAATATAGAGAAATATTCGCTTTATTATTATCAAACCCTTATGGTAGGGAAACACCATATAATAGATCCTATTACGTAAGGGATCCACTCTTTTTGATCTAGAATTAGATCCAAGAGCTTGATGGGGCTCAAAAAGGCCTAAAAATAAAAGTTCTCAGAATGGCTTCAAAACAAACATATGTGTAGGCCTCATCGATATGAACCCAACGCAACTTGAACGGGCTCAAACAAATGTCGTATGCTCTTGATATCACATTCTGTTTGTTTTTCCAAATAGGCAAAAAAAATGTTGATTGTACAGTCCATACAGTGCCACGTGGTAGCTGACAGTACAGGTCGTACAACCGTACAACTGACGTGGAATCACAATTGCATATTCCATATAGATTATGTGGTAGCCTCTGGAGGTGACACATGGCAGCAGACCATACAATTGACATGGCAGGGGCACATTGCACTGTTGACGTGGCAAGAAACAGGTGGACCAACTGAGAGGTGACACATGTCACCACATAAAAGGTGACATGTGGAACACCCATACGATGACATGTGGCAGGTGTGCTTATGTGGTCGGTTGTCGATAGGGAAAAGTATGACATTGACACATGGGCAATTTTTTTACTAAAACGTGGCATCAGAAATCAGTGAATAGAGAGGTGCCATGTGGCCTAGACATGGGCTGCCATGTGGCATCCATGGATTGGCTCGTTTGTTATTTGCAAAAGTTGTTTGTGGGTCTCCACCGGAATCGAACCAAATACCTCTTATACGAGCAATGTCTTGGTGGGGTCGGGTCTACCAACTTGATTGTCAATGTACATTGTTAAACATACAAACAAACTTATATTTATGTTTGAATTAAACTATGGTCTGGCCGAAATACGGGGTTGGGGCTAGCCCCAGCCCCTGGCGTAAACTTCTCCACACGGCCCTACATTTATGACCATACATCTATACATTATGGCACGCATGGTTATACCACCTGGCCTCCAGTTCCAATGTAACTCCATAGGACCTGGGGTCTCATCATACAACGCGGGAGTCTGGTAATGGGAATAACCCCCGATTACGGTATATTCCACCATATGACCTAATTACATGTGTCCAGGATCCGATGTTTTGGCATTGGAGTTGTGTGATGGTGCTATACAACATGAGAGGGAGCCACGGATAAGGTGCGCCCGATGCCATAATACCTAGAGCTGTGACCCTAACCCGAGGCACATATTAGGGGCACGATCCTATTATATAATGACAAGTAACCAGGGGTTTCGGGCTAAGGGGCCAACGCATAGCCCTTTGGGCTGGCGCATGGCCACATGGATGCCATGTGACCTTATTTAGGGGGCACACACCCATATTGGGGGCTTATCCCAATTGTATTTCAAAAGTGGGTTTTTTTCCACTTATATTAGTGGATTTTATTTGATTTTTTTGGAATTTTGGAGATTTTGGCCATATCTTGGTGGATATTGGTCCAATTTTACTACCACAAGAGGTGGGTTGTTGGGATTTGATCCCTCTACCTCATATATATATAAACCAAGCCATTATCAAGTTTAAAAAGGCAATAATAATAATCGAGTAGCTTGAAGAAAGTTGAGGAAGAACTTTCAAAGGTCAAGTTGTGTTGAGCAGTGAAGAGTAGTTGAACTTTGGAGGTAGTTTTAGGGAGTTATACTCCACCTTTTTCAATGTCGTCTATTGTGTCGGGTTCCTGAGACAGAGTAGAATACAGTTGAGTTAGTCATAGACCCATATGATGTAATTTTGATGCAAATTTTAAGCATTGAATTTTGAATAGAGAAGCCTCCCTCACTGAAGGCAAAGGCCCGGAGATGTAGGTGAATTTTGTCGAACTCCATTATCAACTTCTGGTGTTCAAATATATTGATGGTTTTCTTCTTGAGTTATCTGTTATTTCTCTTCATTATTTAAATTTTTGTCACTTATGTATTCATATGAATTTTCAGAAAAGGTCTTGATAAAATTGAAGTCATAGTGCAAAAATTGCTAAGCATCAATTTCGGATCAAGTGGTATCAGAGCAAGATGAATTTTGCAGGAATTGTGAATAAGCATGGGGAAAATATTGAAGAGATATAGAATCCAAGATATCAAGGATATTAACCAAACCATTTAGTGAGAAAATGATGAACTGCAAAGATTGGTGCAAATCCTTGAGGAAGACAGGGAAATGTTGCAAACAATGATGTTAGCAACAAAAGAAAGACTAGTTGGAAGAAGTCCTTATGTTAGAAGCCTGAGTCTTGTCAAGGATGATGGAATTCATCCATTCCATAGGAAATCCTACGAGGAAAAATTTGGCCCTCGGTTTGGAAAAATAAACAAAATCGTGTGATTGTCTGTGGAAAAACCCTGAATACTAGCAGATTTTAAAATGATGATAACTTCACTTCTCAAACTCCATTTCAGAGTATTTTTTTTAAATTGTTTTTTTTCCAAGAGAAACTCATATACAACCAATTTCTGCAAATTTCCCATACAAAGTTGTAGTATTTTTCTAGAGTGTCGTGACTCTCTTCTGTCTTCTTGAAAACAAATCTACAAAAATAGAGAAAAATAATTCCCCTTTTGTGGAGTAAGAAAGTGATTTGATACTAGTTGTTAAGTACCAAATATATGAATAATTAAATTACCAAAAATATTCAAAACAATATAGAGAAATATCCACTTTAATATTATCAAACCCTTAGGGTAGGGAAATGATGCAAGAGCATCTTGCCTTCCATATTTTGTACATTTGGAAGAGATCTAAGGGGTGTTTCATTTAGGTTCTATAAGCATGATTTAATGTGTTTTCTATGTTTTGAGAATTTGGAATGTAATTTGTGTGTTAGGATTAAAATGTAAATGTTCTCGAATGTATGAGAACATGAGGGTTGAGATATCTTAGGAGATATTAGATCTCATATGGATTATGAATCCTAGATTAGGATTGGTTGAGGATTTTAGGTATCTAGGGGGTGTTTAGGATATGGTTGAGTAGATTGTGGATATGAACCATAAATGGTTGCATAATCCTTTTGTACACATATTGTAATCTTTCAGGAATTGAGGTGGCCAATCTTAAGGAAAATTAGGCTAGAGATTTGAGGGTGGCCAAATGAATGTTTATTAGACCAAGAGATTGGAATTGGCCAATCAATAGAAGAACTAGATCAGATACCAAGAGGATCTATTATATGTTAATTAGGTAAATGGGGATTGTATCCTATTGATTTAATCTAGGAAAATGAAGGTTTGTGATCCTATGTAACTGTATGTACAATAAATGTACATTTGATGAATGGAAATTCTTTGTTCGAGAAGATCTATGCATTGTATGTCTCTGTCAGAATTAAATGTATCTATGTCTCAGAATTGAGGAACTTGTATCTATTAGACCATGTAATTACAAGTGTAGGGTTTGTATTACAGGGTCGAGAAGGAGAATTCTAGAGAGGAGACCCAGTATAATCCCATACTCTATACAAGATCGGGAATTATTATTACATTGATCATTGATCAAAAGAAGGATCGATGATCCTAACTGAACTATAAAGGCGAGATATTATCACAATCACAGGGGAAGCTACAGTACCCATGCGATCACTCAAACAATGGTCGATAATTGTCCGATCATGAGGAAATGAATAATCAATAAAAATTAACTCATGACCGTCAAGTCTCAGTGAAGGAAGATCGACAACGGGGAGACATTGTAAAGATCAAATGGAAAGTTAACATCCATGCAAGTTACGGTTCTGCAATCCTCGACGATCTTCGATCGTCACCCATTAACAAATCGATGAATCACATTAGTCCATCTGCCAACGTGCATCTTCCATTGTGAAACTCGGGAAGGAAGATAACCATCATGCTAGTTGGGACTCCACCATCATCCCTGATCGTAGATCTCCACAATGGTATTCAATCATGACCATCGATCCTTGATGAGAGGTTAGCACCCAAAATATTGGAATGAGGTCATAGCCCTCGATCCAATGGGTCAGAGTTATTGGTCCTTCGATGTATGAGGTGAACTAGGTTCATTGCCTCTGGAATAAAATTGTGGTCACATGGATTCGATCCTCTTAATGATCGAATAAGAAGAGATCAGAAAATCCTTGGCACCCCTATTTCAGGGTTTGCAATGTAGTTATATAATTAGACTGAAAATAAGGGGTTTTAGGATGCGAGGTCCTGCATCAATTGGTATTAGAGAAGGAGTTAGAATTTCCTATGTTTTATTACAGAGGATTGTGAGAGATGATATGCTCGCTATATATTTGTTTTAGAGAAAGAGTTCAAAACATGTGTTCTTGGGAAGAAATTGATTCAGAAGTGGATCAAAGGAAGAATGTTGAAGATGAGATCTTGGAACAGATCTTATGAAGATTGATATGTTATTTTATGCTAACTCTGGTCATAAATAATTTGTGTTTGGAAGGTAGCAGTGAGAGAAATAGGAGGATGATAGTAGCCATGATAGCAAGTGAAGATGTGATAGAGGAGGGGGGAGAAAGACTATCTCTCAAGTAAATAAGTTTTGACAGAACCCAACAACAAAGTATATTTCTGAAGGAAAAGAGAACAATATAGTTCTCAAAGGAATAAGGAAGAGGTGAGAAGTTGAAGATGCAAAATCCAAATAGCTTTGAAATCTGAGGAGAAGGAGTGCTCGAGAAAAGGTTCTATTGCAGAGAACCAAGAGGATGACTTGGTACTGGTGACAAGTAGCAGACTTGTTACAAATATGGGAAAGTCTTATTGCAACTCACAAGTGGATAAGGAAATACACAGAAGGAGGTAAGTATGACTAATGAGGGTGACCTTAAGGGTTCCGAGAGAAGTCACAATCATGTGGATAGAAATGCCAAGGAAGTTGGAATAATGAGGATGAGTGATGATAAATTTGATAGGGAAATGGTTGAGCTGAGAGTACATCTTAATGTACTAATGGAGTTGCTACAGAAGTATGAGGAGTACCAAAGATATGGCAGGACAATGAGGAAGAAGAAGGTGAGATTGCATTCATTGCAAATAAAGTTGAGGCAAAGGATGTATACCATGTTGAAAAAGGAACTTAGAGTAGTTGAGTATGAAGAGGAAATTTGCATATGTGGACCTAAACAAGGAGTATTCTTTGATGAAGAGGAAGATAGAGATGTTGAGGAGAGATTTCTGGATAGTCTTATGAACTATTGAACTAGTTTAGATCAACATGGGGATATAATGACTAAGGAATCAAGTGAGGAGCCTTATATTTTTTATTTTGACACTTTGTGTATGATTTCCAATTTGGTGGGTGATGACAAGCAATTGGATGATGTGCTTATGAATGTTGATGAAGAAATGAGACTTCTAGAAGAGATGGCTGAAATAGAGAGATTTTTAATTCATCATATGTTTATTGATCTTGAATATGGTAGACTTAATGATGAATATGCCATAACAAAGGAAGAAGACAACCAAATGAAGACTAGTAGTAGTTGTCGAGATAAAAAAAAAAACCTTTATTGGAAGAGGAATCTGCAACAAATGACCAAGATAAAGACATTATGCAACACATGGAAAAATGCATGATGATATTGACAACAACATGAATCCAATAAACTTGTGATTCTAAAATTAATGGTTGGGATATGCATACA
>WSFP011441497.1:0-20558 GCA_009831015.1 Picea engelmannii | reverse complement strand
AACTGGTTATAAATGACAACAATGGGTAATGAATAAATGTTGAATGCTAATTGATGAGTTTTTGTGCAAGAGGGAAGTTTTGGGAAAAAGAGCCCCACACTCATTCACCCCCCCTCTAAGTGTGGTAGGTGTGTCCAATAGACCACTCTAGAGAGTATTGCTAGTGCGTTCTTCAGTCCAAATGGCATGACTGTGTACTAATAAGATCCCCATTCTATAACAAACGTGTTCTTGTATCTTTCCACCTGTGCTATCTAGATTTGATGGTAGCCTGAGAATCCATCAGTGACTGAGTAAGCTTCATGTCCTCCCGCGTTCTCTAAGACTTCATCTATGAACAGTGTAGGGAACGGGTCGTGTAGGCATGCATCATTCAACTTCCTCAAGTGGACACATATCATGATCCCTCTTCCTTGTTACTTGTTCTGTACTACCATTGGGCTTATCCATTCTGACTCCTCAACTTGTTCTATGATGTCGACTTCGAGAATTCTTTCGATCTCATCTTTAATTTTCTATTTATATATGGGGTTTAGTCTGTAGGATCGTTGTCTAATAGGTCTCTCTTCAGGTTTGAGTGGTATCTTCATTTCTCCTAGTTCTCCAACTATACCCTTCATCTCTGTGAATGTTGTAGGAAACAAGTCGTTGTATTCACGCAACAACTCTGTGATTCTTTCTATTGTTTGTTCGTCCCAGTAATCTCCAATGATGGCCATTTTGGGATGCTCGATTGTCCCAATGTTAAATTTATTTACTTTGATCGGTGCATAAATGACTTCTGATTCTATGGGTGGGCATTCCATGTCTTTTTCACCTTCGACTTCTTCAATCTAAATATCGTGCAGATCATCTTCATGTGGTGCTTCTTCTTGTATGTGGTAACAAGACATCAGTTCCTTGACTGTCTGTTTGTTCCATTGTTGTTCTTATCTGATCAATTCTATTTCTGGTTCCTTGATGAATATTACTCCTTTGACCCATTTAAGGGTTGCATCTATGTTAGGTTTCTCATGCTCGAATGAGAAAGTGATTGTGAAATTATATCGCAATGTCGTCCATGTCGTAGTTCCTTTGCGCAATTCCTAGTCTGTATACCAATTCACTAGTATGACCTCTAGATTATGTATGAAGTGATGAGGCCATTCCTCTGGTGGTGTCAATTTCCACAACGTTCTACACGTCTTCAAGTGTTTCGTTGGTGCTTTGTGTCCTTCATATTTTTGTTGTTTGTTGTTTTTCTGTTCTGCATCGAACCTTATGCGCAGTAACTGCTTACATTGGTACTAGTCTGTGATTGTCTCTTTGTGTGTGCCCCACCATATTTCTAGTGTGGCCTTTAGTGCTAATTCAAGTTCTAACAGTGTATGTTTCTCTAACAATACATCTTTGTATTGTGTCAAGAATGTTTCCAAATCATTTATTCCATGGAAATTGGGTGGTTCTCTGATTTTTGTGCCACCACATCTTACTGCGCGGTCTATTCTTGCACATCTTTGCGTGGATACTTCGTGTACCCTCTTCTTCCAGTTCTCTAAACCAGTGTTTGAGTCTGTTGTACATGAAGTAATGCTCTGCCAACTAAGTACCTTGTCTACAGTTGGGTTTACGTAATCCTCATTGCGCGCAGTTGTTCTATACAACTGGCCTATTTCCTCTAAGTCTAGGAAAGTAGGTTCTACAAGCCTCTCCCCTTCTGATGGGTCTAATGGTGCGATGAACCTATATTCGTCGGACTCAAATGTCATTTTCCTGGTTTTCAAATTGATTATGGTATGGTTGTCAAATGCCTAATCCAAACCAAGCAACATTGGGTAAGGTGTTGTGCCATCCACTATTTCAATGACTTCAAAGTCTGCTTTAGTGCGCACTCCATCAAGATCTATTGTCACTCCTTTCAGTCTACTTATTGGTAAGACTCTATGTTTATTTTCTAGTTTCAATTGAACAAGTGAGTATCCTAATGTTGGTTCTCCCATGCATTTCCATGTCTTCTTTGGTAATACATTCACTTTGGATCCTAGATCTAGTATAATGTATCCCATATTGAAATCCCCAATGTTGGCATTCAGTATAAATTCCCTACTTGTTCTTCTTTTTGTGTGTAGGTGATTAATTGTTTCAGGTTCTAGCTTTTCTTTCGTCTCGCTTCTACACTTTTCTAGGATGTTTTGCAATATTTTCACAGATGATGGATCACTTAACACTTTTACACATGATTTCAAAAAGCCTTTGATTGTACTCACTTGTCCCATAGGTTTCAACTCGTTGGTATGATCCAATGATGGAGGCATCTCGTATTCTGGTGCATCCTTGTCTTGCTGCGCAGTTGAAGTCGACGATGTGTCCTCCTAAAATTCTTGTCTGGCCTCTTTAAAGATCTCCTTTTCCTTTTGTGCATCGAACTGCTTCCTTGGTTCGGTGTTCTTATTCACCCATTGGTTATGCGCTCATTCCTGTCGAACTGTGTCAGTTCCTGTTTTTTCTCCTCCACGAGTGGCTATGTTGATGTTTCATCCTTCATCCCTTGTTTCGGCTGAAATCCACTAAAAATTCTGGTTGTTCTGATTCCTCTTTTCGTGAATCTTTACGAGTAATTTCGGACATTCCTCTGTATCATGGTCCAATTCGTGACAATACATAAAATTCATTGGTGGGAGTGGACATTCCCATGCATAATGTCCTGGTTGTTGCAATTGTGACATGTGACTGGTCCTCTACCTCATATAAAACCTCCTCTAGCTCTTCCTCCTCCTCGGTAGCCTACTCGATCACCTCCCGGCATGTTATACTGAGGTGCCTGATTATATTGCCCGGTATTGTACTGAGGCTGTGCGTTATTGTATGGTTGTTGTGCAGTATTATACTACTGTTGCACATTATTATACTGTTGTTGTGCAGTGTTGTATGGAGTTGGGACTTGATTGAACTATGGTGTTGCTTTCCCAGTCATCATTTCAGCCTATACCCTATATGCATTTGATTTCCTTTCTCACATCAGCTCCATAGTTCTACAATCTTTAACATTGTGACCCACTGACTTGCAAAAGGTGCAATATGAATTCTTTGGGACTGTCTGGTATTTTTGCATCATCGTGCAATGATAAGGGTCGTGACCCGGTTTCTTACAAATTTCACACCATAATCATCCTGTTGGTAATGGATTCGGCATTCCTTTTGCCATATATGCGTGAACGTTGGACATTCATTCTTGCGGTGTCCTTTTGTCCTGCACGTGGTACACAAAATGACTTATCGTTTGTCCTTGTTCTTATTCTGGTTCAGCTGAAACGTGAGATTCTTCAAATCCTCCTTCAGTTCTTCGATAGATGGATCTGTCTGTTGGTACTGGTTTTCTTCCAGTTTCAAGGCTGCTTACAGAGCCTCTGCCTGCATTTGAAATTTTTGTTGTCGTAAAGGGTATTTTAAGTGTGGGAGTAGTGAATTGACAAACATGTGTTGATGTTGCATATCGGTCATGAGATATTTTAAATTTCCCTCAGTCACTTGAATCTTTGGTCAATCTCCCATATAGACTCTCCTGGTTTCTATCTTATTTCAATCATCTTGTTCATGTACTGATCCTCTGAACTCAGCTTCTGGAACTCATTAATCAGTAACTTCTTAATGTCTGCCAGTGTCCTTGTCATCCCAAGGGCAATTCTTGTGTCTAGACTCATGTACTAGTCTAGTGTGTGGTCTCTTAGCGTAATATCTAGTTGCATAAGTTTGGTATCTTCATCCGTGATCTATTTTTCTTCCCAAATGTTTGCACAAATGAACAAATTATTCTCAGGGTCTTCTGCTGCTTCTCCTCAAAATTCTGGTAATCTAATGGTGGGATCGCGTCCTACCATTCTGAATACTGAACTACTACCTCCTCCGTGTGGTGTTGATACTTGACTAGTGTTTCCTGAACTGGCTCCTCCAGTTGCTGTTCCTTGTGTAGATGTACTTCCTGCTGTTGGACTTCCTCCGAAATGCAGTTGTCTAAACGGTGGTGTTCTCCTTGGTGTATTAGTCGCACATGGGTTTATGGGTTCCACAATGACATTAATATGGATAGGATGGTTGCCTTCTCCTCCTGCTCTTGGAGCTCTCGTCTTCCTCTCATATGTTGTGCGCAGGATTTCCTAAATTTGTTTCATAGTCTAGAGATCCTCTACCTCTTCCTCATCACTCGCCAAGCCTTCCCTCGCGGCTATAACTCTCTTCTTGGTATTGACCTTGTATTGGTAGGGTGCTTTGCTACACGTCTTTCCAGTTGTCTCCAAGATCCACTGGATCTGGTCGTCATCCATCATGATTGGGTCCAAGGGTCCCTCCTTCTTACCTATATCCTTGCCTCCTTCCATTTCTCCTCTCTCTGTCAGTGCTTCCCCCCTTCCCCCATGCACGCAGGGAAGTTTAGTTGTTTGATTCCATTGTCATTACACCCTTTTTATATAGAAGTATATTAATAGAAGTATACAATGATCAAATGTACCTTCCTCGAGGTCCACGTAGAAATTCTTTCTCCACTGCGTTGTATGACTTCGCTATGTCAACTGCAAACTTTGTTATAAACCCTGCCACAATACTGTCAAGCCAAAAGTCTACTACGCGGGTCCATTTGTTGTTCACCTGCTGTAACTGCTCAATCTGTACTAGTGTCCACTCTAACTGTCGAATCCAGTTTGTCGCATGGTTTTCCTTCAACCTTAGTATCCACTCCTGCAATAGATGCAAAAAATCACAGAAAAAGACTTCGTGAAAATCAATAAACACGTATTTGTCCAGATATTTTCGAGGTGTTATTCTAGGGTTTCTATTGTCTTTCTGTGCAAACTATAACTCTTTGGTTCTCAACCAAGTTTTGATTTCTACTTTTGTGGGGTTCCACGGTCTCAACATCCCCTTCTTATGGCTCATTTATCTCTCCTTTTCTTTGCTTGTTTCCCGCTCCACCTATCTCATCTACTCAATCCTCCTATGTTCCTTCCAACGGAAATGGAACCATTTGTTGGTTTTTCTCTTCCTTCTCTACCATTTGAGTTATTGACCTAGGGTTCATGTCTTTCGGGTTTTCAACAAAGTCTCTAAAACTATCGGCCCTCCTGGTAAACCAGAAGGCAACGCAACACACTGAATGGGACGTGCAGTCTCACCCGATATAGCTTTAATGGGTGGTTGTAAGACTCATGCGTTTACAACCTAGGATTGAGCATGAGATATGGGATCTATATCCTAAACCAATTATTATAACTTGTGATTGCAACCTACTATTATTCACAACTTATTCCCTCAATATCGCAACAACATTTAAACAAGCAATGTAATAACTCATTCACTCATTAAGCATAAAAAATAACTACCGAAAAGATGATAAAGATATGCATGTATTCATCACATTACACAGATGTTACCGTGGTTCACCCCCTCCTGGGTTATGTCCACAAAGATTTGGCTCTTGTCTCTTTTATTATGGTAGTTATGTGTATCTAGTGTCGCGCGTTTACAATTCTCTTCAGATGGGTAATATCTATATGAGGCGAACTAGATCGCACCAGGCTCCTCAGCCTGCGATTTAATCCTCAAATCTTCCTTCTCTCCTCTCTTCTAGCTCAACAACTTACAAAATATTACATAACAACATTATGATTCGCATCGACTTGTACATATCTTTGATGTAACAACAATCTGAAAAATGCAAAACGCCAACCTATGATACCTATGTATCGGAACCCTCTATAATACCTCAGTATATGTATTTATACATCTTTGGATCTTCATCCATTACAATACATTACCGAAACCCTAGCCCTACCAATGTTATGTCTTCCTCTCATGTGTGTGTGCTTCTCCTCCTTCCAGTTGTCGCTCTCCTTGTGCACACTTCCTTGCATGCACGCGTGTTGTGTTTCCTTCCAGCTTTTACTTCCGTTTCTGCACGCTTTCTTTCCCCACGATCATCCTTCTTTCCACTTCGGCCTACTACCAACAATTGTTTTAATCAGGAAGGAAATCAAATGCTAATGGATTAAGTTTCCAAAGAAGAGTTAAAGGTGGATGGGTTTCCAAGTATGTAATTTTATCTAGTTTTTTATGAATTGTAAGAGGACTACTTAGGTTTATAGAGGAAGTAAAGAGAAAGAGGAAATTTTTAGGATTATTTAATGCTACTTTTTTCCATAAATATCCAAGATGGAAAATATTGAAAATTTTGATAAATTTAGTCCAATTTTAATGTGCAACTACATATACAAAATATTGGCAAATATACTTGCAGTTAGAATCTAAAATATTTTTTAGAAGGGATTTCAAAGGAACAATTTGATTTTCTAGCAAGGAGGGAAATTTATGATGCAATAGGGGAAACTCAACAAGGAATTCATATTATGAAGCAGAAGAATCATCCAATAGAGGTAATGAAGCTAAACTTGTCAAAAGCTTATGATAGGTCTAATTGGTTGTATTCAATATTGATTCTTCTTCATGTTGGTTTCAACCTTCTTGTTGTGAACTAGATAATTGGGTGTTTAAATTTAGTTTATTTTGTTGTTTTAATTAATGGGTTAGATTAAGGGGTTTTCCCTCCTTCTCGGGGTTTAGGGAAAGGATTCCCTCTCTCACCTTTACTATTCCTAATAATAGGAAAATTTATAAGCAAATAAATTATGGAGGCCAAAAGATCAAGAGCAATAGTTGGGGTAAAAATGGGCAAAGATCTATTTTTAATAGATTTCTTATTTATGGATGGTGTCTTATTTTTTCTCAAAGGATCAGTGAGAGAAGCCATAAAATTAAAATAAATTGTGGACATTCATAGTACAAAAAGAATAATGAAGGTAAATATATTGAAATTTTCCATAACTTTTAATGTCTTGCAAGATGAGGAAGATAGACAACTTCTATAAATATTCCCCTTTAGATGTATTATTTGTAATGATGTTTTCAAGTATTAGCAGTTTCCTCTAAAAGAAAATGGGTATGTGAAACAATATTGGGAGTGACTAGTGGAAAATATTAAAGTAAGAAGAAACAATAGGTGTAATAGATGGTTCTCAAGTGGGGGTTGTTTGACCTTGGTCAAATCAATTTTGGAGACCATTCCAATTTTCTAGAGATGACATCTTCATGAGGGGAGAAAACTAGTATAGGTTAGTTAAGGATGGAAAGGAATATGCCATAAATTCACACAAGGATAAATCCAAATTATCTCTGATCAACATTCACTATGATAGAAGAATCATGGGTAGTACGAAGAAGTTTGTCTTCTTGTTTTTGAGAGAAGGAAAGCATCAAGGAGAATGAAACAAGTTGGAGATGGAGGAATCCTTGGAAGGATTTAGTGGTAAGAAACAACAACAACTACAAAAAATTATTGAAGACTACAAGCAAGAGGTTGATCATGAGATTCAGTTGTCGTTGGAGTCACTAATGCCTAACATAGGGCTATATACGTAGTTCATCATTGAATAAGATGAAGTGAATAAGTAGTTGTAGTAGTTTTTAGAGAAAGGATTCATGAAACTCAATACATCACCATGTGGCTCACCCATCATCATGGTGCCAAAGAAGGACACAAGCTAGAAAATGTGCATTGATGATCGTGACCTGAACAAAATAACCATCAAGAATAGATATTATTTTCCAAGGATTGATGACTTGTTGGATCAGTTGCAACAAGAAAAATTATTCACCAATCTAGAACTCAAATTAGGTTACCATTAAGTGAGGATCAAATTGGAAGACATGTGAAAGACAACGTTCAAAACAAGACAAGGTTTGTATGAGTGGTAGTAATTCCTTTCAGTTTATACAATTCACCTGCAACTTTTATGAGAATGATGAATGATGTGCTACACCCTTTAATTGACTCATTTGTAATATTTTATCTATATTACATACTAATATTTATTAATATGTGGGAAGAGCACTTCTCACATGTGACACAAGTCTTAGAGATGTTAAGGAAGAATCAACTTATCACCAATTTGCAGAAATGTGAGTTTGAGAAGACGTCCTTGATATATCTTGGATACATGATTGGTGGAAGAGAGATGAGAATGGATTTGGAGAATATTTTATCCATCATCCAATGGCCTATTCCCACTAGCATGATAGAGGTCAGGATTTTCATGGGAGCATCCCAATACTTGAGAAATTTCATTGTAAACTTCTCCACAATAGTAGTGCCATTACATGCCTTGACTGCTAAAGGAAAGAGATTTCATTTGGGTAATAAAAAACAAGATAATTTGAAGATGTGAAGAAGAATATCAAATGGTGCTCTAGTCTTATCCATGCCAATTTTGCAATGACCTTTTTATACATATATAGATACTAGTGGGTATGCATTAGGAGTAGTGCTCATGCAAGGAGGAAGGTTTGTGTGTTACTATTTAGAACGGTTTCATGGAGTGGTACTTGACTACCTCACATATGAAAAGGATCTATTTTCAATTGTACAAGTGGTGAAGAAGTGGAAGCACTATCTCCTAGGAAAATAAACCATCATACACATGGATAATCATCCCCTTCAGTACCTACAAATCCATAGAAATATATAACAAGTAAGGAATTATAAGTGGTCGGGATTCTTGCAAGAATTTCATCTATTGATCAAGTACAAGAAAGGAGCCAAGAATAAGTTAGAAAACATGCTCTCTTTACCACCACTAAAGAATATTGCAGTAGTTGGAGTGATAATGTAGCTTGATCCTTTTGCTCGTGAACTACTGAGTGAATACTATGAGGGAGATGAATATTTCATAGGAGTATACAAGCAACTGAAGGAGAGGTAGATCATTTCCATGGAATAAAATGAATACCACCTCCAAAATGGGATACTATACAATCTAGAAAATTTGTGCATACCCTAGGACACAATAATTCAGTTGATAAGTAAAGCACACACTTCCATAATTGTTGTCCTTTTTTGTCTAACAAAGATAGTGTAAAATCTATAGTAGTATGTATGATCAGACAAAGTGCAATAGAAAGTGGAAAATTTTGTTAGATTTTGTGTTCTTTATGGCACTAAAAAGACAAGTACCTTGAAACTTAGCTTGTACATGCCATTCTCGGTACTAAGTAGGCCTTGGGAGAACATCTCCATGGACTTTGTTGGAGGTTTTACTATGAATCATAGAGGCCATGAATACTCGTTGTTCTTTGTGGATTGTTTCATAAAAACTTGTGTGCTCAATCCATGCAAGAATATGATCCCTAGA
Source organism: Picea engelmannii (assembly GCA_009831015.1). Taxonomy (NCBI): domain Eukaryota; kingdom Viridiplantae; phylum Streptophyta; class Pinopsida; order Pinales; family Pinaceae; genus Picea; species Picea engelmannii. The sequence continues at coordinate 11,343 of WSFP011441497.1, read as the reverse complement.
TGAGAGGCAATTGAACTATTCTTCAACCATGTTTGGGTACATTTTGGATTTCCAAGATCCATTATATATGATCAAGATAGCAATTTCTTGCGTAGATTTTGGATAATTCTTTGGGAGAGAATGGATACCAAGCTAAGGTATTCCACCACATTTCATCCTTGGACAGATGGATAAACTAAGTTTTTCAATTGAATGTTGGTACAATTGTTGAGAGGATACAATAGAAAACATCCAAAGACATGTGATGAGAAATTATTTTGCATTCAACACTCCTACAATAAAGCACTCCATTATTTCACCAACAAATCTCCTTTTTAGACATATTTTGGTTACTTACCTCCTTCACCATTATATTCAAGTTTCTTTCCATTCGTATCTGTCAGGGGAGTGGATGGTGCTTTGTATCCATCTACTATTGCTTGCCAAACATCGATTCTATGTGAATGCACATATGTTTTCATCTGTCTACTCTAGAATTCATAGTTCTGACCTTCAAAATATGGTACCCCAATCTTAGCATAGTCCATGATCTCCTTCCAGTGGTTATACTACTTTTTCAAGGACCGACTCCGATGCCAATTGTTGGAATACTGAGAGGGGGGTGAAACAGTATGATCACTTTTATTACTTTTAACCACGGTATGTATTGTTTAACTTTAAGAATAGTTCATCAATAGCATTCAAAACATCGTGATAAGTATAAATAAATAGTGAACAATGAACAACCACACAATACACCACAATTTTACATGGAAACTCAATGCAGGAGAAAACCATTGAATTCTTTTCTTATATGTCAAAATAAATACATTCATAGGAAGCACCAACTTTCTTATTTTCCATCTACAACTGGAAGGAGGCTACAACCCCCTATATTTTCAGGATCCAACATGAAGGAAGCTACAAATCCTTTAGTTTTTCGGCACCAATTGGAAGGCGGCTACAACCCCCTTTCCTTACCCTATCCTTCCTCCATGAAATATAAGTGCCACATTCAATGTTATCACCATTGTAACTTTGTCACTGTGAATATGTTCTTGTGAAACTTGTCACTGTAAAACATGTCACATAAAACGTTACCAACAACCTATCACAACCTGTATCAACAAATTGTCACAACCTGTACCAACAACCTGTCACATTAATCTCATCAACCAATCAGATCTGATCACATAGATATCATACCCATTTTCACAAGTGTATAGCTCAAACCATGTACAACCATGTCTCTCAAATTATGTGCCATACATATACAAACATCCATAAGCCAAGTATAGTGAACCCTCACATCAATCATCCATCAAACCCTTATTGTTATGCAACCTCAATCTGTACCAATAACTTTAGCAACACATATTAACCAAAAACCCTCAAAGATGTACCAAAGGATACAGGATATGTCTCAACAATATACCCAATAATGTGTGCCAAATACAAACAACAAGTGCACTAGCAATTTCCTCTATAGATCTACCTCATACAACATGTACCATATGGATAATAGTCTCTCAAGGGAAAATTCTCAATCTCCCATGATCATACCTCGAGAAATCATTAAAAAAAACTTCAAACAATCATATAACATACATTTTACTTGTGTTGAGAACTCGACTATACCTAAACATTGCCACACTTTCCTATAGCCTCTCCTCGGCTTTTGGAACCTAAAAAACCTCTCATCCTTCAAATCTAGTAGTGCCTCACATGACAAATCTATTTGTCTCATGGGTCCTCACATGATATGTTATAGGAAACTCACGGGGACGCCTCACAAGACAATTACTATCTGACCCGTGGGGATGACCCTAATTAGGTTTTTCTCATATTTTCACACTCTCCTCTGCAGTCACGAACTTTGTCGTCGCTCTTCCTTCTCTTCCTTAGATTTTCACTACCTCAAATATGTCAATGAGTACCTGCAATATCCTTTCACAAGATATATATTCAATGTGCTCAATAGGTGCTAATGGGAGTCTCTTGATATTTTATTTATGTTTTTCAAGTGCCTTCCTTTAGGGGCCATATTGTAACTATTTTACCCATCTTCCTTCTTCTAGAGATAACCCACTTTCTTGTTGCAACTACTTTACCCATAATTAGTAAACTCACAATTTCTTGTTGCAACTAATTTATTTTTAATTATTATATTGTTGCAACAACTTTACCCATAATTAACTTCTAGTTGCAACCACTTTGACTAGCAACCTTATTGATGACTTTCTAGGAGCTTCTAGAGTTATTGACTTCTTTTTTGACCTTCTAGGAACTTCTACATGATTCTTTGAGGGTCCTCCAACTTCACAAATCCACATCTCCCTAACCATGAGGAAACATGTGACATACCACATATCACTGTAAATGGAACAACATGTATTATACATCTATGATAGTCTTATCTACAATTACATTGTCCTTCATGTCCATATTCCTTGAACAAATTTGGTTTCCTTAAACACACCTCTAGGGCTATCCAACTTGCTTCAAAGGTTGACATCAATGAAAACAAACCCATTCTATCAGAAATATCCCCCTTTGGAATTGATGGCAACACTTTGATGCAACACCGATGGCATAGCAATACTTATGCTCATGCTTCCCCTATGACCATACAATCTCCCCATGTGACCATATCTCTGGTTACTCTCTCTCCCCCTTTGACATCAATGGCAAAGGGAATCTTCCCTTTGGGGTTGCTCACCTTGTCTGAACTGTCCTTTGGGGATGCTCCCCCTCTTTGACCTATCCTTACAAATGCTCCCCTTTTTTGTACTGTCCTTTTTTTTTTCTCAATGGTGCTTCCTCACGTAAATCCATGACATATATGAAAAGCATTAAAAAATCACTGTGGGGAAGAAACTACTCCAAGTTTCTATTGGATATACTCAAAATCTTCCCTCGGAAGAAGTTTGGTGAAGATATCTATGATCTTCTCTTTTGTCCCAACGTACTCGACCTTGATGTTTTTCTCTGCAACCTCTTTCTGTAGAAAGTGAAACTTGATCAGAATGTGTTTCATCTTGGAGTGAATCATTGTATTCTTTGAAATACTTATGGTGCTGGTGTTATCACAAAATATTAGAATGGGCTCATCATATTCAAACTGTATATCCTTCAAAGTTTGTTTCATCAATAGAACCCGAGTTTGTGTTCCTAAGGTAATTTGCATATGTTCCCATATGTCATGGGAAATCAACAATGCTTCCAAGGAGTGGGCCCTGACAATTTCTTGGTAATCAAAGATATCATATCTTTGATGGTATCTAATGCTTACCAAGTATCCAAGGCTCCCATAGAAACCTATGATAATTAACTATTATCACAAATGCTAGGGGATACCCATACTAAAAGTTCAATATTGAATCTCCTTCAATCCTAACATAATTTTATGTGTTCTACTAAATAGTGGTGGTGGTTTAAGGAAGACCACAAACCAATCTAGTGGTTTATGTATTACCAAAAACTCTAGAACTTGGCTCAAGGTCTCAATGCTTCCCAAAACATTTCCTAAGTTAGCTAGAAGCTTGAAGTTGATGTTTTCTTCCACTGATTGGAAGTTCTCACAAATTTTGTTTTAAAGAGGACCATAAACTATTTTCTAACAAAATAATTAAGTATTGTACTAAGTGGGGGTTTAAGGAAAACCAAAAACCGTTGTCTAGCAAAAATTGTAACTCTTCTACTAAGTGGTGGTTTAAGGAAAAACAAAAACCAATCAGGTGGTTTTGGATGACCACAAACCAAATAATGTTATCTTTCCACTTGTTTGTTATTTCTTGATTGATAGGACTTCGAAACTTGAATCATAATTGTCAAATACCATGCTCATGTTAACTTATAACATTTGCAATTATACCATCAATATAAAATATTCAACTCATTAATCCAAGCATGAAACCATTTACTCATCAGACATATAAATATCATGTCATAGAAAACAATTAGTACACATAGGTGTATCTGTATATAAATGAAATTTTGTAAAATAACAACACCTTCTATGAAAACATATCAATAACCCAACTATAGCGAGTATTGGTCATTGCACAAACCAAAGTTTAAAATAATATCATAATATGATCAGACTAGGGAAAATGGGGCATCACAACAAACCTATGTATGCCTATTGTAATAGTTGTTGAACTCATATTATCCAAAGTATACTTTAGGAGTGTGGTAAAACAAAAATCCCTCTTTGGTATCAAATTGACATTGTTTTTAATTACCATACTAGGGTCAGTTCAATTTGCTAGTTCATTTAATAATCAACCTGAGGTTCTATAATGCTTGCAAGACACCATATGTTGTATAAATAGAATCAGAACCTTGTATTGCATGAATTGAAATTATATGTTCATTACTTATACATTGTATGGAAAAGAAAATTCATCCATTCTAAGAAAATGTATTAAACATAAGATATATATATATATTATAATGCAAGACTGAAATAATGAAAAATTGTTAATATCGAAAACATAAATTAATTCATCCACAATTAAATATCAAACACCTATTGTTTCATGCCTAATTAATGGCTCCTCTTAAATTGGAATCATCATAGACCTATTATTTTGATACCATTTTTTTTTCTCTACTTATTATACTTGCAACCATTAGTGGTTCCTAACTTTGTAGCTAAAATAATATATTTCTACAATAGAAGTATTCTACAGGAAATGAAATAAATAACAATCAAACATAAACAAACTAAACTATAGCATACACAAAAAACATACAAAGTGCATCACCTCAATGTGTCCCCTCAAAGGTTCGGCCTGTGCACTTCCTACAGAAACCCAATGCACACTTAAAAGACAATCATGCACAACAAACATGCTTTGACATGTATATTAAGTGAAGAGAAGTGTTACAATACTAACAACATATGTATCCCCCCTCAAAGATGAGATTTCCATGTTTATATAACATTATCAATGTATATGTGCATTCAAAAATTGATATTACAAGGATCATATATTCCCGGGGGTTTGTTTTAATTACAAACTGAAATTTGGAGCATTGAAATCCATAAGTGATCACAGCCTCCTAAAATGAGATTTACATGATAACAAAACTCAATCAAATTGCTCATCAAAACCCTAAAACACTCATGCATCGTGACTCTATTTACATAGTAGATGATCATATAGATGAATCAGTTGAAGTATGGAATACTCATCGATTCCTATGGATAAGAATAGGACTGAGTTGTTGAAACATCCTAGACTTGAATGCGCATATGCCATCATACGTGAATAATACTTTGTCCCCAATGGTAGTAATTCATAATATTCTCCATAGTTGTCACGAATGTTCAGTATCTTCTTCAACTTGTCATAATTGTGTGAAGCCATTTGATACCCTATGAAATACATGCTATGAGTTGTGTTAGAAAGGTTTATTTAGATATATATATTCTAGGAACATTCTTCATCATGCACTAAAAACACAAGTAATTTCATAACCTTCCCTAAATTAATCATGTAAACAAGAAAGAAATCTAAATCGCAATCCTCCTTACCTTGTGATATGTACACAAAAAAGTAATGATGATGACAAGCATTAGGGTTTAAACTAGGTTCTTGTGATAGACAAATAGATATTTATAGCTGGAAAAAAGATCTCATTTCATTATCTCCCCCCAACCAAAAGTGTTTCATGTTCTCATGCAACCTGCTATTCTTTTTCAAGAACTCTATAGTTTTATTCCACTTGTTGGATACACAAATTTAGATAGGTGTGAGTTGTATATTATTCATTAATATGATACAGATATAAATACATTGATGTGACTTTTGGATTCATATTCCAAGAGGCCTTTTGGAATCTTGATGACGATTCATTTCATATTCCTTCAATGATTAACCCTAATGGATTGCATTTCCAACATTCACCCCCTTAATCTAAAGGGGTGTAAGTGAGTCTAAGAAGAAAGATGAAATATAAAAGTGTGCAGCTGAAATCTAGAAGTGGACAGTTGTAATGTGCTCTCTGAATCCGGTCAATCTGGTTGTTTTTGGATGACCACAAACCAAATGGATAGCATAAGTTTATGTCTTATACTATATAGTGGTGGTGGTTTAAGGAATACCACAAACCAATCTAGTGGTTTACGTATGACCACAAACTTTGGAACTTGGCTCCAGGGCTCAATGGTTCCCAGAACATTTCCTAAGTTATCTAGAAGCTAGAAGTTGATGTTTACTTCTACTAATTTGAAGTGCTCTCAAATGTTGATTTAAAGAGGACCATAAACTATTTTATAGAAAAATATATAAGTATTCTACTAAGTGGAGGTTTAAGGAAAACCACAAATTGTTGTCTAGCAGAAGTTGTAAGTCTTCTACTAAGTGGTGGTTTAAGGAAAAAAAAAAACCAATCAAGTGGTTTTGGATGACCAAAAACCAAATCATGCTATATTTTCACACTTGTTTGTTATTGCTCGATTGATAGGACTTCGAAACTTGAATCCTAACTATCAAATACCATGCTCAGGTTAACTTGTAACATTTACAATTATACTATCAATATAAAATATTCAACTCTTTAATCCAAGCATGAAACCATTTACTCATCAGACAAATAAATATCATGTCATAGAAAAAAAAAATAGTACACATAAGTGTATCTATACATATGTGAAATTTTGTAAAATAAATACACCTTCTATGAAAACATATCAATAACCCAACTATAGCCAATATTGGTCATTTCACAAACCAAAATTTAACATAATATCATAATATGATTAGACTAGGGAAAATGGGGCATCACAACAAACCTATGTATGCATATTGTAATAGTTTTTGAACTCATATTATCCAAAGTATTACTTCTATATTCTATGGAAAATAAAAGTCATATGTTCTAAGGAAATGTATTGAAAGTAAGATATATATATTCTAATGCAAGACTGAAATAATGAAAAGTCGTAAATATTGAAAACATTATTAATTCATCCACAATTAAATATCAAACACCTATTGTTTTATGCCTTATAAATGGCTCCTCTTAAATTGGAATCATCATAGACCTAATTTTGTGACACCATTTCTTTTGCTCTACTTATTATACTTGCAACCATTAGTGGTTCCTAACTTTGTAGCTAAAATAATATATTTCTACAATAGAAATATTCTATAAGAAATTAAATAAATAGCAATCAAACATTAAACAAAATAAACTATAGCATATACAAAAAAACATATAAAGTTTCTCGCCTCAATGGGTCCCCTCAAAGGTTTGGCATGTGCACTTCCTACAGAACCCCCATGCACTCTTAAAAGACAATCATGCACAACAATCATGCTTTGACATGTATATGAAGTGAAGATAAGTGTTACAATACTAACAACATATGTATCCCCCCTCAAAGATGAGATTTCCATGTTTATATAACATCATTAGAGTATATTTGCATTCAAAAATTGATATTACAAGGATCATATATTCTTGGGGGTTTGCTTTAATTACAAATCAAAATTTGGAGCTTTTTGATCCATAAGTGATCGCAGCCTCCTAAAATGATATTCACATGATAAAAAAACTTAGACAAATTGCTTATGAAAACCCCGAAGCACCCATGCATCATGACTCTATTTACATAGTAGAGGATCAGATCGATGAATCAACTGAAGTATGGCATACTCATTGATTCCTCTAGATAATAAAAGGCATGAGTTGTTGAAACGTCCTGGACTTGAATGTGAATATGCCATCATACATGAATAATAATTTGCCCCCATTGGTAGTAAGTCAGAATATTCTCCATTGTTTCCATGAATGTTTAGTATCTTCCTAAACTTTTCATAATTGTGTGAAGCCATTTTATACCCTATGAAATACATGCTACAAGTTGTGTTAGAAATGTTTATTTAGATATATATATTCTAGCAACATTCTTCATGATGCACTAAAAACAAAAGTAATTTCATAACCTTCCCTAAATTAATCATTTAAACAAGAAAGAAATCTAAATTGCAATCCTCCTTACCTTGTGATATGTAGACAAAAAATTAATGATGATGACAAGCATTAGGGATTAAACTGGGTTCTTGTGATTGACAAAGAGATAGTTATAGGTAGAAAAAAGATCTCATTTCATTATCTCCCCCCAACCAAAATTTTTGCATGTCCTCATGCAACCTATTATTCTTGTTCAAGAGAACCAAAGTTAAGATCTACCCAATTGAAGGAAGGATGCCCAAATTCATCTAGACATAAAATCCTATGGCTATTTCTACCTAAGTCCATTGCATGACTTCTTCTCATTCTTCCCATTTTATGGGTGCCCTTTAAAACCTAGTTTGACACCAAGAAAGGGAAAGTGAAATATGAGGCCAAGCCACCTCACATGATGTCTTCTCCTATAGTTTACATAAAAGGATGTTATGTTGATGGATAGGCTACAATATGGATAACCCATAAGATTTTTGTTCCTATGGTAATTTGGGAGTTGTTCCCATATGTCATGGGAAATCAACAATGCTTCCAAGGAGTGGGCCTTGACAATTTATTGGTAATCAAAGATATCCTATTTATGATAGTATCTAATTCTTACAGAGTCTCCAAGGGTCTCGTAGAAACCTATGATAATCAACTACTATCACATATGGTAGGGGATACTCATATTGAAAGTTCAATATTGAATCTCCTTCAATCCTAGAATAAAATTATATAGTTTTCTTCCACTTGTTGGACACAAAAATTTAGATGAGTGTGAGTTGTATATTATCCATTAATATTATACAGATATAAATACATTGATGTGACCTTTGGATTCATATTCCAAGATGTATCTTCAACTCTTGACAATGATTTGTTTCATATTCCTTCAATGATTAACCCTAATGAATTACATTTCCAACATTCACCCCCTTAATATGAAGGGGTGTAAGTGAGTCTAACAAGAGAGATGAAATATAAAAGTGTGCAACTGAAATTTGGAAGTGGACAATTGTAATGTGCTCTCTGAATCTGGTTGTTTTTGGATGACCACAAACCAAATGGCTAGCATAAGTTTATGTCTTATACTAAATAATGATGATGGTTTAAGGAAGACCACAAACCAATCTAGTGGTTTATGTATGACCACAAAATCTGGAACCTGGCTCTAGGGCTCAATGGTTCCCATAACAATTCCTAAGTTAGCTAGAAGCTACAAGTTGATGTTCTCTTCTACTAATTGGAAGTGCTCTCAAATGTTGTTTTAAAGATGACCATAAACTATTTTATAGAAAAAATATTTAAGTCTTCTACTGAGTGGAGTTTAAGGTAAACCAAAAACCATTGTCTAGAAGAATTTTTAAGTCTTCTACTAAGTGGTGATTTAAAGAAAAACAAAAACCAATCAAGTGGTTTTTGATGACCACAAACCAAATCAGGATATATTTTCACACTTGTTTGTTACTGCTTGATTGATAGGACTTCTAAACTTGAATCCTAACTATCAAATATCATGCTCATGTTAACTTATAACATTTACAATTATGCCATCAATATAAAATATTGAACTCATTAATCCAAGCATGAAACCATTTGCTCATCAGACATATAAATATCATGTCATAGAAAATAAAATAGTACACATAAATGTATCTATACATATATGAAATTTTGTAAAATAACAACATCTTATATGAAAACATATCAATAACCCAACTATAGCCAATATTGGTGATTGCACAAACCAAAGTTTAACATAATATCATAATATGATCAGACTAGGGAAAATGGGGCATCACAACAAACCTATGTATGCCTATTGTAATAGTTGTTGAACTCATATTATCCAGAGTATACTTTAGGAGTGTGGTAAAACAAAAATCCCTCTTTGGTATCAAATTGACAATGTTTTTAATTACCATACTAGGGTAAGTTCAATTTACTAGTTCATTTAATCATCAACTCAGGGTTCTATAATGCTTGCAAGACACCATATGTTGTATAAATAGAACCAAAACCTCGTATTGACTAAATGGAAATTATATATTCATTACTTCTAGATTCTATGGAAAAGAAAAGTCATCCATTCTAAGAAAATGTATTGAAAGTAAGATATATCTATTCTAATACAAGATTGAAATAATGAAAACTTGTAAATATTGAAAACATAAATTAATTCATCCACAATTAAATATCAAACACCTATTGTTTCATGCCTTATTAATGTCTCCTCTTAAATTGGAATCATCATAGACCTAATTTTGTGATATCATTTATTTTGCTCTACTTATTATACTTTCAACCATTAGTGACTCCTAACTTTGTAGCTAAAATAATATATTTCTACAATAGAAGTATTCTACGGGAAATGAAATAAATAACAATCAAACATAAAGAAAATAAACTATAGAATATACAAAAAATATACAAAGTGCCTCAAATCAATGGGTCCTCTAAAAGGTTTGGCTTGTGCACTTCCTACCGAATCCACATGCACTATTAAAATACAGTCATGCACAACAAGCATGCTTTGAAATGTATATTAAGTAAAGAGAAGTGTTACAATACTAACAAAATATGCATCCCCCCTCAAAGATGAGATTTCCATGTTTATATAACATGATCAGAGTATATTTGCATTCAAAAATTGATATTACAAGGATCCTATATTCTTGGGGGTTTGTTTTAATTACAAATCAAAATTTGGAGAATTGTGCTCCATAAGTGATCGCAACCTCCTAAAATGAGATTCACATGATAAAAAAACTCAATCAAATTGCTTATCAAAACCCCGAAGCATACATGCATCGTGATGCTATTTACATAGTAGAGGATCATATCGATGAATCGGTTGAAGTATGGCATACTCATTGATTCCTATGAATACGAATAGGCATGAGTTGTTGAAACTTCTTGGACTTGAATGTGCATATGCCATCAAACATGAATAATACTTTGTCCCCAATGGTAGTAAGTCAGAATATTTTCCATAGTTTCCATGAATGTTCACTATCTTCCTCAACTTGTCATAATTGTGTGAATCCATTTGTCATAATTGTGTGAATCCATTTGATACCCTATGAAATACATGCTACAAGTTGTGTTAGGAAGGTTTATTTAGATATATATATTCTAGCAACATTATTCATCATGCACTAAAAACACAAGTAATTTCATAACCTTCCCTAAATTAATCATGTAAACAAGAAAGAAATCTAAATTGAAATCCTTCTTACCTTGTGATATGTACAAAACAAAGTAATGATGATGACAAGCATTAAGATTTAAACTAGGTTCTTGTGATAGACAAAGAGATAGTTATAGGTGGAAAAAAGATTTCATTTCATTATCTCCCCCCAACCAAAAGTGTTGCATGTCCTCATGCAACATGCTATTCTT
>ML869196.1:7788-20558 GCA_009831015.1 Picea engelmannii | reverse complement strand
CATTATTTGAGACCTATTCCATTGGATTCATCTCTTTGCCCTTATCACATTCATCCATATCATTTTTTGGAAAAACTTTTGACCCTGCCCGCCCCTTTTCAGTTCACCCATACTCATGGCCCATACCTGTAGCCAAGACCTGGAAGCTCGCTTCAACACCTTGGAATCTGGTTTCCTCGAGACCCAAAAAGAAGTGAAACAACTCAGTGCTACTATTGCCTCCATCGATACATCCATCAATACAACCATAAATACAACCATGCAATCCTCAATGGAGGAAGTCAAACAAGAACTGGCCACCTAGCTTGAATCTGTCTTTGTATCACTCTACACCAAACTGAAGATCCCTACAGATGACCCTTTCTCTGACACACCTCCAAAGACTGAAGGTGAACATTCCTCCCATTCCCATACCTTTCAGCCCCATCACTTTCAACGTGACCTATGCCTTCCACGGGTGGATGTGACCAAATTTGATGGCTCGGACCCCACTGGTTGGGTAACCCAAATGGAACATTATTTCTCTTTATATGACATTACAGATGACTTGGCCAAACTCCGGTATGGTGTTCTCCATCTAGATCAAGAACGTTGGCAATGGTGGCAATGGAGAAAAACTTCCCGTCAAGGGTATATTGCTTGGACCCAATTTGTGACTGAGCTTTATGAACACTTTGACATGGACACCAACCATTTGGGTCGTTTGACAAAGTTGAAACAATCAGGAACAATAGAAGACTTCATAGTTTCCTTTGAGCGCCTGGCTTTTCGAACATAGGGCATGACTGATGCTTTCTTTCGAGAGTGTTTTATCAGTGGCCTCAAGGATGAGATTCAGGCCCATGTCCTCATGGCTCGAACCTCGAGTTGGGTGGAAGCTACTAAAAGAGCTAAAGAAGCACAATAGGTTGTATCCTCTCAAAACTGAAAACCCTCCTTTATCCCTCGCCCTAAACCCGTAAATCCCACTACTCCCTCCACCCCATTAAAGACCAAAAAATTGACCAGGGCTGAAATGGCTGAACTCCAACTCAAAGGCCTTTGTTATAATTGTGATGAAAAATATTTCCCGGGCCACAAGTGTAAGGAACAAAAGATTTTTATGGTCATCTCTGAGGATATTTCGGAAGAGGATGTTGAAACTCCCCTTGTGTCTGAGTCACCTGAAATCACTGACATAAACCCTCCCTCATACCCTCCTGAAGTGGAACTGGTCATTTCCCTCAATGCTCTCACTGGCCTCTTTGCTCCCCAAACCCTCAAGTTAATCAGTTACATCAAGCATCAGAAGGTCATCATTATGGTTGATAGTGGAAGCACCCATAATTTTATTCATCACCGCATTTCCCAAGAAACTCATTGCTACATCCATGCCGTCAACAATTTCCAAATCATGATTGCCAATGGTGGTTCCATGAAATGTGGAGGGCACTGTGAAAATGTGCGTCTCGAAATTGGTGACTACCACCGAAAATCCCATATGTTTGCTATCGACATGGGTGGTTGTGACATTGTGTTGGGTGCAGACTGGCTAAGAAACCTGGGTCCCATTCTCATGGATTTTAAGTCATTAACCATGGAATTCGACCAGGAAGGCCACCAATATAAATTTCCAAGGCATCATTGTTGGTTCACCTAAGGTCATTAGTTCCCATCGCATGTAAAAGATGCTTAAAAAAGGTCATTCTGGTGTCATTTCCCAACTCCATACCATACAAGCAACATAGACACCCCCGGTGCCGCAAGACCTCCAAGCCATCCTTTCTAAACATCAAATGGTATTTTACACTCCCCAAGGACTCCCTCCTTCCCGTGGTGTTCATGATCATTCCATTCCCCTTGTACCCGACAACCTTCCTCCCAATATCCATCCGTATTGCCACCCCTTTTCACAAAAAAATGAAATTGAGAAAATGGTCCAGGAACTCCTTAATGCAGGCGTTATCTGCCCTAGTACGAGCCCTTACTCATCTCCTGTAGTCATGGTCCTAAAGAAAGAAGGTTCTTGGAGAATGTGTCCTAACTTCCGTGCCCTCAACAAACTGACCATTAAAGACAAATTTCCCATTCCTGTCATTGATGACCTCCTGGATGAATTGAGTGGCGCCCAATTCTTTACTAAACTTGATCTTCTCTCGGGCTATCACCAAATACATATGAAAGAGGTAGACATTCCCAAGACGACCTTTCGAACTCATGAGGGGCATTGTGAGTTTTTGGTCATGCCCTTTGGCTTGTGTAATGCCCTCTCCACCTTCCAAAGCCTCATGAATCATGTCTTCCGTCCCTTTCTTCATCCTTTTGTCTTAGTTTTCTTTGATGATATCCTAATCTATAGCAAAACCTGGACATACCAACTTACTCATGTGGATTGAGTTCTCCATCTACTCTCTTAGCACCAACTTTTCCTGAAACAGTCTAAATGTGCTTTTGGTGCCTCAGAAGTAGAATACTTGGGTCATCTGGTTGGCAAGGATGGCATCACGGTGGATTCAAAAAAGATTGAAGCTATGTAAGACTGGCTACACCCAAAGACTCTCAAAAGCTTGCGTGGATTTCTGGGCTTAACAGGGTATTATCGCAAGTTTGTTAAGAATTATGGAAAGATTGCAGCACCTCTCACTGCTCTCCTAAAAAAGAACTCTTTCACTTGGACTCCATCCACTGCTCAAGCTTTTCAAACCTTAAAGACGACCATGTGCACCACTCTGGTTTTGGCCCTTCCTGATTTCACAAAGACCTTTGTGTTGTAATGTGATGCCTCAGGGAAAGGAATCAGTGATGTCCTTATGCAAGAGGGTCGACCTTTAGCCTTCACCAGCAAACAACTATCTGAAAAGAATCTGGACAAACCCATTTATGAAAAGGAAATGTTGGCTATTCTGCATGCCATTGATCTGTGGAGCCCTTATCTCTTGGGGCAACGTTTCCAAATTAAGACAGACCATCAAAGCCTCATGTACTTTCTGGAACAATGCATTTCCTCCCCGGAGCAACAAAAATGGGCGACTAAGCTCTTTGGATATGATTATGAGATCATTTACAAGAAGGGCAAAGACAATGTGGTGGCGGATGCTCTCTCTCGAAAATATGAAGAAGAAGGATCCCTTTTTTCTCTTTCCTTCATTGTACGAGATTGGCTCCAAGCTGTGCGCTAGGAATGGCTACAAGATCCCAAAAGTTTGCATCTGATCCAACAATTGCAGACCAATGCTCCAACTCCCCCAGGGTACTCTTAGCTCCAGGATGAGCTTCGATACAAAGACCGTTTGTATTTAAGAAAACAATCAAAGCTTAAATCCATAGTACTTTCTGAACTTCATGCTGCACCCACAACGGGGCACTCCGGGTTCACCAAAACCTATGATAGGGTCAAACGTTCTTTTTTTCTGGGATGGTATGAAACATGACATCCGTAATTTTGTCGCTAAATGTGAGGTGTGTCAACGCAACAAGGGAGAAACAGTCAAATCTACGGGCACACTACAACTGCTTCCGATTCCACCTGCTATTTGGAAGGATATCTCTATGGACTTTATTACTGGCTTACCCAAATCGGGCAATAAATCAGTCATAATGGTGGTTGTGGATCTCCTTTCCATGTATGCTCATTTCTACGCTCTTCAACACCCATTTACTGCATCCATGGTGGCTCAAATTTTCATGGACCATGTCTTCAAGCTTCATGGCATGCCACACTCTATTGTTTCTGATCGTGACCCAACTTTCACAAGAAATTTTTGGCAAGAACTGTTTAAGCTACAGGGCACCCAATTGCATCTCAACACAACTTATCATCCCCAGACTGATGGTCAAATGAAACTTGTCAACAAGTGTTTGGAAACATATCTGAGGTGTTTTGCCTCTGAAAATAAAAATCAATGGGCTCAATGGTTACCCCTAGTTGAATGGTGGTACAACACTTCCTACCATACAACTACACGCATGACTCCTTTTGAAGCGGTATATGGACAGAAGCCACCTTCAGTTCTCTCATACTTACCGAGTACTCGAAGGTCCAGGCGGTTGACCAAACACTTACAGTTCGAGAGGATATTCTTCGTACCCTTAAAGAGAACTTGGTCATGGCACATAATCGCATGAAGCAACAAGCAGATCAAGGTCACTTTGAACGTCAATTTGCAGAAGGGGATCAAGTGTTTCTGCGACTGCAACCATACAAGCAAACTTCCCTCAAGGCCGATCATTGGCAGAAGCTAGTGCCCAAATTTTATGGTCCTTATACAGTTCTCAAGAGTGTGGGACAAGTCACTTATCAGTTAGCTTTGCCCAGTCAGTCGAAGCTACATCCTGTTTTTCATGTTTCATGCTTAAAGAAGGTGATTGGAACTAGGTGCCAAATTCAAACCAACCTTCCCGAGTTAGATGAAGAAGGATCCATTTGGCTACAACCAGAAGCAGTTTTGGACCAGTGTGAGCATCTCATGCGTCAGAGAACCATCAAGGAAGTGCTAGTCCAGTGGAAAGATACAACTCCAACAGATGCCACTTGTGAACCAACTACCATTCTACAACAGTTTCCACATCTCAAGCCTTGAGGACAAGGCTGTTTTTAAGGGGGTGGAAATGTTAGGGTCCTAACCCGCACATAGGTAGATCAATATATTCAGATGTAATAAAGGTCAATATTAATAAGGCCTTTCAATAAAATAGAATAAGGCGGATGTAAGAAGACCTAATAGAAGCTTCTGCTTCTAGAAGGATCTTCTTCTAGATGCTTCTCTTGATATACATATTTAGTATAAATAAGGGTTGAGGGTATGAAAACCCTAGCTTGGAGATTATTGTAACTAATATATTCCATAAAGATCTAAATGAGACGCACATTTTCACAACGCCCTCCACATTTCATGGAACCACCATTGGAAATCATGATTTGGAAATTGTTGACGGCATGGATGTAGCAATGAGTTTCTTGGGCAATGAGGCGATGAGTAAAATTATGGGTGCTTCCACTATCAACCATAATGATGACCTTTCGATGCTTGATGTAACTGATTAACTTGAGGGTTTGGGGAGTGGAGAATCCAGTGAGAGCATTGAGGGAAATGACCAGTTCCACTTCGGGAGGGTCTAAGGGAGGGGTTATGTCAGTGATTTTAGGTGACTCAGACACAAGGGGAGCTTCAACATCCTCTTTCAAAATATCCTCAGAGATGGCCATAAAAATATTTTGTTCCTTACACTTGTGGCCTGAGAAATATTTGTCATCACAATTATAACAAAGGCCTTTGAGTTGGCGTTCAGCCATTTCATCCCTGGTCAATTTTTGGATCTTTAATCGGGCGGAGGGAGTAGTGGGATTTACGGGTTTAGGGTGAGGGATAAAGGAGGGTTTTTAGTTTTGAGAGGATACAACCTATTGTGCTTCTTTATCTCTTTTAGTAGCCTCCACCCAACTCGAGGGTCGAGCCATGAGGACATGGGCTTGAATCTCATCCTTGAGGCCACTGATAAAACACTCTCGAAAGAAAGCATCAGTCATGCCCTCTGTTCGAAAAGCCAGGCGCTCAAAGGCAGCTATGAAGTCTTCTACTTTTCCTGATTGTTTCAACTTTGTCAAAAAACCCAAATGGTTGGTGTCCATGTCAAAGCGTTCATAAAGCTCAGTCACAAATTGGGTCCAAGCAGTATACCCTTGACGAGAATTTTTTCTCCATTGCCACCATTGCCAACATTCTTGATCTAGATGGAGAGCACCATACCATAGTTTGGCCAAGTCATTTGTAATGCCGTATAAAGAGAAATAATGTTCCATTTGGGTTACCCAACTAGTGGGGTCTGAGCCATCAAATTTGGTCACATCCACCTGCGGAAGGCGTAGGTCACGTTGAAAGTGATGGGGCTGAAAGGTATGGGAATGGGAGGAATGTTCACCTTCAGTCTTTGGAGGTGCATCAGAGAAAGGGTCATCTGTAGGGATCTTCAGTTTGGTGCAGAGTGATGCAAAGACAGATTCAAGATGGGTGGTCAGTTCTTGTTTGAATTCCTCCATTGAGGATTTTATGGTTGTATTTATGGTTGTATTGATGGATGTATCGATGGAGGAAATAGTAGCACTGATTTGTTTCACTTCTTTTTGGGTCTCGAGGAAACTAGATTGCAAGGTGTTGAAGCGAGCTTCCAGGTCTTGGCTACGGGTATGGGCCATGAGGATGGGTGAACTGAAAAGGGGCGAGCGGGGTAATTTTTTTTTTCCAAAAAATGATATGGATGAATGTGATAAGGGCGAAGAGATGAATCCAATGGAATAGGTCTCAAATAATGGTCAAAACATTTCCAGACTTTTTTTTTATACATATGTGGAGTTATACTCTGGTCTGAAGAATACCGCAACGATGAAATCCCCAAATTCTTAACCAGAAAGAAGCGTGTATTTACTTGGCAACCCGAACACAGTTGCGCGGCAATAGATATTGTCTGTTTTAATTTGTTTATGTTTCTGTCCCCCAAGGGTTAGGTATTTAAGGGTTCTACATACAAGGGTTTACCTTGTACTATAGCTCTCTGATATACGTGCGGGGTCCAACAGTAGTACTCGACCCAATATCTCTGGGAACTAACTAAGGAGGATAGATCGTACCCTTAGCCGTACTACCCGACTACCCAGGTACTAGAGAGTATCTTCCCGAGTGCTGTTCTCGGTGGAACTATAGCAGTCAGGCGACCGATCGGTTTATCTAAAGAGGGCTTCGGGAAATCTAGGCCGATCCGTACACAGGTGTTGTCTGATGAGCTACCACTCGAAGGGGTACCAACAGGGGTAACAACGGTGGCCAACAGATGTGCGCTTAAGAACCACTTGTATTTCCTGCGTGTATTTATATTATATTTGTACATCTATTCAGGTTCTTAGCAAATGGTTCTTGTAAACTTTTAGGTTCTTGTAAACTTGCAGATTTAGGTCAATATATTCGAAAGCTTCTATTACGTCTTCTTATATCCGCCTTATTCTATTTTATTGAAAGGCCTTATTAATATTGACCTTTATTACATCCGAATATAATGATCTACCTATGTGCGGGTTAGGACCCTAACATGGTTGGTTTGGTTTTTTTGAGCATCATCACTTTTTCTGCACTAGTCTATGTCGATGGGATTATTAAAAATTTCATCCACAAATGTGGAGAAGCATCCCTTAACTTTCACAATATATTTTTTTTAGTTTGAAAAAATAAATTATATGTACATTATTGATCCAAATTAGATCTTGACAAATATTTGTAAATGTTGTAAATACACATGTTTTCTTTATTTCATTTTATTATGTCTTGTGACACAATGGTTAGGTAAAACAAACAACTGTGATTGTTGGCCTTCCTAGTGCATCCCATTAAAAGTAATGAGAGCAACAATGAAGGGAGGAAAAAAAGGAAGGGAGATGCAAGGAGAAAGAGGGAAGGGAAACAATAGAAATTGGAGCTCGAAGAGGGTAGCCTGCTCGAAGTTGAGTGGATGAAGGAGTTAAGGTGCATGTTCGCTCTGATCAAGGGTGTCTCTAAGCATTGGCCCTATGATTTTGTATTGTCAGTGAGTAATAATACACAGAGTCTGTGTATAGCTCACCCTATTGTAATTTTCTCCTCAACATAATAAAAGTCCCACTTAAATGTTGAATCTATGAGTTATTGCAACCTATGCTTTGGGAATTTGGTTTTCAGTTACGACAATGTATGCATACTCCGTTGAAGTGTTTTTTTTAGCTTGTAGCACTCGTCCAAAGTGTTCTCCCATTGCCTGGCCGAATTTAAACTTGTCTAGGTGAATTTAAATATACATGGGCGGATTTATACTTACATGGGCAAATTTACGGACCCCTAGGTGTTTTATTTATTGCATGGGTGAACTTATACTTACCTGGGAAAATTTAGAGACCCATGGGCGTTTTTCATTTTTGAACATCTAATTTCGTCGCTTGTATTTTTTTTTGTCTATTTTGGGGAATCAAAATCGGGCTTAGATGTTTTTTTAGTTGCTGAGGGTCACCAAATCGGCCTACAACCTTTTTCCTTTGCTATTGAGGGTTGAATCCACCTCTTGATAATTTTTCTTTAACTCTTGGTCGACCCATTTTGTTTGGGTTACTCTTGAGTCAATTTTCCTTCATTTATTCGACCATGCTTTCCTTTGGTCGACTCGACCATCAAAGAATTATACCGGGCTTTCATTTGGTCGACCCAACCATCAAATAATTCGACCAAGATTTCATTTGGTCGAACTGACCATCAAATAATTCAACCAAGATTTCCTTTGGTCAACCCGACCATCAAATAATTCAACCCGACTTTCATTTGGTCGACCCGACCATCAAAGAATTCGATTGTGCTTTCATTTGGTCGACCCGACCATCTAATAATTCGATCAGGATTTCATTTGGTTGACCTGACCATCAAATAATTCGACCGGGCTTTCATTTGGTCAAACTAACCATCAAATAATTCAACCAGGCTTTTCTTTGGTCGACTCGACCATCAAAGAATTCGACCGAGATTTCATTTTATCAACCCGACCATCAAAGAATTCAACTGGGATTTCATTTGGTCGACCCGACCATCAAATAATTCGACGACACTTTCCTTTGGTCGACCCGACCATCAAAGAATTCGACCAGGCTTTCTTTTGGTCGACTCGACCATCAAAGAATTCGATCGGTCTTTCATTTGGTCGACCCGACCATCAAAGAATTCGACCGGGCTTTCATTTGTTCAACCCGACCATCAAAGAATTCAACATGGGTTCCATTCGGTCGACTCGACTATCAGAGCATTCAACTAGTCATCCATAAGGCCGACTCGACTAGTGGGTGGTCGACAAGTTTATTATTTGATCGACTCAACTGATTGGAATATTGCAATGATTATAACTAGATGAAGAAGATCAATATAGAAACATATTTTTTATTCCGCAGTAGAATCTGTGTTGGTGAGACGGACATGCCATAGGCCTACCGTTTATAGATTAGATGGTATCATAATAGGTTCCAAAGGCTTGAAGAATACCTGCATGGTAAACACCCGCAACCAGTACCAAAAAAATGGACAAGCATTGCTACCAAGCCTATAGAGAAGCAGAGCACCATCAATGGCAGGGCATCATCATGAAGAAGATGACCGAGAAGACCCAGAGGTCAGATTGGATCGGCTGGAGCAAAGCATTGCTACATTGACAAAGTTGGTGATATAGTTGTTTGTAACAAAGGGTAATGAAGCACACTTAGTAGAGACTGAGCATGAAGAACACAATTCTGGTCCAGAAAGTTCCAAAGGAGAGACGCTTGGAAACTCAGGTAGTGACAACAATATTTCTTCATCTTCCAGTGTTTAATGGACAAACTAATGCTGAAGCCTTGGATAGCTGGTTGAAACAACTGGAATTTTACTTTGGTCTTTATTAAATCCAATAAACACAACAAATATCCTTTTCCCGTTTGAAGATGACCGGACATGCTTTGTTGTGGTGGGAGAGTTATGTGAATGCATTGAGGATAGGAAAGAATCCCATGGTGATGAAAGGGAGGACTTCAAGGCATTACTCAAGTCACAGTTATATCCCATAGGCTACGAATAGGAACAACTCATGAAGAGGTAGTACCTTCGACAAGAACAAAGACAAGGAGTGCAAGAGTATAGTACTTATGAGATAAGGAGGTAGGCCATCAGGTTGGGTATCTCTTTGGAAGAGCTCGGGGTGGTGATGAAGTACATTGGAGGAATTTTTAGCCATATCCGAAGACAATTGCAACTTCATGGTGTGAAAAGCATAGATGAGGTGAGCAAGAAGGATCTCTACATTGAGTTGGACTCCATGAAAAGACAACAACACATGGGCCAAGAAGAAAACAACAAGAAAAGAGATAAGAAGATAACATCCACAACCGAGAAAAGGAGGGATCCTAATAGACATTGAAAACATTGCGATGTAGATGGACACACGGAAGAGAAGTGCTGGAAACTTCATCCAGAATTGCATCCAAAGTGGCTAAAGTCCAAGAGGAAAAAAAGGCAGCTGCTGAGACAAAAGAAGAAGCAATAGTGAGCACTTCTGATATGGACGAAGTCGCAATTTGCACCACATTCCAGCAACCAAAGGTGAGTGGAGATAAACCTGAGTTATTCAAAATCAAAGTTCAAGTGAAGAACCGAAAGGTAAATGCCTTGTTCGACAATGGTTCTTAAACATTGGTTGATGTGCTTGGTCTAGAAACCTATGATCTAGTGCATCTAAGTTCACTAGTATGGTTGCAATGAAAAAGTGTTATGAGAATCACTTGAATATGTAAAATCAAGTTTTCCATTAGTGCCATCTATGCTGATGAAGTAGAATGTGAAGTTGCACCATTGGACGCCTGTGGAGTGATGCTGGGTAGCCCATGCTTTTGGGATAGGGATGCTACCTTCTACAGGTGAGAAAACAAGTACTGCCTAGTCAAGGGTGGCAAGGCATACCTCATCAAAGAACATCAAGAGAGAGAGAGAGAGAGCACAACCCCTCTAGCAGTGGAACACAGACATACAAGCATAAAACAAGCCACCTTTGTCAACAATGGAATGGTGGATATGTGGAGGCAAATAGAGGAATGGGGAGGTGTAATCTGAATTGGATCTTGGAAATTATTTGTAATTGTAAATACACATGTTTTCCTTATTTCATTTTATTTTGTCTTCTGGCACAATGGGAAGGTGAAACGAACAGTTGTGACTATTGGCCTTCTAAGTGCATCCCATTAAAATTAATGAGAGCATCAGTGAAGGGAGAAAAAAAAGTAAGGGAGATGCAAGGAGAAAGAGGGAAGGACAACATCAGAAATTGGAGCTCGAAGAGGGTAGCCTACTCAAAGTTGAGTGGATGAAGGAGTTAAGGTGCATGTTTTCTCTGAGCAAGGGTGTCTCTGAGCCTTGGCCCTGCGATTTTGTATTATCAATGAGTAATAATACACAAAGTTTGTGTATAGTCACCCCATTGTAATTTTATCCTCAACATAATAAAAGTCCCATTTAAATGTTGAATCTATGAGTTATTGCAATCTATGCTTTGGGAAATTAGTTTTGAGTTACAACAATGTATGCATACTCTGTTGAAGTGTTTTTTTAGCCCGTAGCATTCATCCAAAGCATTCTCCCACTACCTGGGTGAATTTAAACTTGTCTGGGAAAATTTAAACATACATGGGCGAATTTATACTTACCTGGGAGAATTTACGAACCCCTGGGTCTTTTATTTACTGTCTGGACGAACTTATACTTACTTAGGCAAATTTAGAGACCCATGGACATTTTTCTTTATTGTTGAACATCTAAATTCATCCCTCGTATTTTATTTTATTTTATTTTATTTTTTTAGCTGCGGGGAATCAAAATCGCCCCTAGATGTTTTTTTAGTTGCCGAGGGTCAACAAATCGCCCTACAAACTTTTTCCTTTGCTATTGAGGGTTGAATCTGCCTCTTGATAAATTTTCTTTAACTGTTGGTCGATCCATTCCGACTGGGTTACTCTTGACGTCGATTTGCCTTCATTTATTTGACTGGGCTTTCCTTTGGTCGACCCAACCATCAAAGAATTCGATCAAGCTTTCATTTGGTCGACCCGATCATCAAGTCATTCGATCGAGCCTTCATTTGGTTGACCCGACCATCAAATAATTTGATTGGGCTTTCCTTTGGTCGACCCGACCATCAAAGAATTCAACCAGACATTCATTTGGTTGACCCGACCATCAAAGAATTTGACCGGGCTTTCATTTGGTCGACCTGACCATCAAATAATTCGACTGAGCTTTCCTTGGTCGATGCGACCATCAAAAAATTCACCCGGGCTTTCATTTGGTCAACCTGACCATCAAAGAATTCGACTAGGATTTCATTTGGTCGACTCGACCATCAAAGCATTCAACCGGGGTTCCATTCGGTCGACCCGACCATCAGAGCATTCGATTGGTCATCCGTAAGGCCGACTGGACAAGTGGGTGGTCGACTGATTTATTATTTGATCGACTCGACTGATTGGCATATTGCAAGGATTATAACCAGACAAAGAAGATCAAGATAAAAATAAAAGTTTTATTTCGCAATAGAATTCGTGTTGGTGAGACAGACATGCCCTAGGGCTACTGTTTACAACTAAATTATGATTTATTGATAAATTGGAACACTTACTATGATAATAACTCAAATTTATAATTTAAAAAGTTTATTTTTATAATAATGTGGTTGTTATAATTTTTTTTATACATATTATTAATATTTTGATAAACATTTTTAATTGATATATTTTAAATTAATATGTCATTTATTATTAAAATAATTAAAAAAACTTTGATAAACATTTTTAATTGATATATTTCAAATTAATATGTTATTTATTGTTAAAATAATTAAAAAAACATTTTTACAAATAAAAGTAGTATATATAAAATAAAATTAATATATTAAATAATAATTTCAAAATAATTGAAAATTTAAAAGAAATAATAAACAAATTGATATAAATAATAATAAAAAATGAAATTAATGAATAATAAAAATTGAAGAATGAAAAAAAAAAATGTTTTTACTCCAAAGAGTAAAGAAAAAAAACTAGGAAGATCCATAAACTCATGTCAATTTAGAAAAAGTTAAACGTTGCGTACAATGCTATGATAAAAGGATATAGGGAATATAGAAATGACAAAGCATTGGCTTTTGTGAAAAGAGTATGTAAAGGAAAAGAGGAGGGACGGGAATTTACATTTATTTAAAAAAGAGAGAAGGAA
>WSFP011441477.1:0-20559 GCA_009831015.1 Picea engelmannii | reverse complement strand
ATTAAGCATTGTAGATTTCTTGAGTGGCCCAACATGAGGACGCGTGTTGGAGATGAATAATCGGAAGGGACAAAATAACTCTCCGCACATCTTGGTTTAATGCGTAATAATGGGATATCTCCTCGAGGTTTTAGGCCATTAATGACAATGTTGAGGGTTCCTGCATGGTCAGTTGTTAGCATGAAAGGTTTCTAATCGCATAGTAAGAAAGTACGGAGGTCGTGGGTAGGGGAAAAAAGACAGCTACAAAACATGGTTGCAACGTACAAGCGTTGAGGGTGAGGGCGCAAGGGTCAAATTGTATGTCTCAGAACTTTTTGAGTGCAATACGCATAACATCAAAGAGGATATGGTAGGACAATCGGAAGCACAGGAAGTTAGTGGGGATGGAAGGCAGCGAGAGATACTTTGAAACATTTGTGAGTAGTGGTAGAGTGATCGCGCTGGAATTGTAGATTTCGTGAACCCGACAACAGGAGAATCCAAAATAGGTTGAGAAGGTGTCTGCAAAGGAGATGAGGTTCGGACCTTCTAATTGTATCGCTCTGAACATTTGAATGCATAATCTGTAACACGGAAGAGCGGACGATGTTGGAATCTGGTAGTCAATTTGTATATTGCGGAGAGTGCAATCCCAATTGTTTCATACCTCTGTGTCCATTTGTCAGTACTAAGAGCTAATTTAGTATTCAAAATAATTTGTTAGATACTGTTAGATAGTTCATAGGGACTAGCATCTATAAACAATGGTAATCTCCACCCCGCCAGTCCTGCATTCCGTGTGTCAATTTGTATATCGTGGAACTGCGAGCGTTGTTTGGAGGACACAAAACAATGAAAGTCCAATGTTGAGTCAGCCACTCCGCAAATTCGCTTGTCAAATTGTATATCGTGGAACTATGGGTGCTATTTGTAGGCCACAGAACAATGGAGGTCCAAGTTTGAGCTCGCCCGCCCGAGAACGCGCGATCCAAAATGTCGCTAGATATCGAATGCGGTATTTGTACATGCTCTATAAAATATCATGGGAATTAGTGCATGCTCTATAAGATATCATGTGCATACTTTATAGTCTCATAATACATGGGAAGAAAAAAAAGGGAAAAAGAACGGAGTAGTTAGCAGTGGAATTGTAGATCACGGAAATTTAGAGTGGAATATGTATATAACGGAAAAACATCGAAAGCAACAGCGGTCGGTCGGATTCATTGTCTGATTATATAAATGGAGATAAACATATGTTAACCCGCCAACGCTGGAGCTACATATTTCGTGAACCGGGAAACATGAGGATGCAAAATAGGCTGAGAAAGTGTCTGCAAAGGAGGTGAGGCCCGAACCTTCTAATTGTATCGCTCCGAGCATTGGAATGCATAATCTGTAACATGGAAGAGCGGATGATGTCGAAATCCGGTAGTCAATTTGTATATTGCAGAGAGTACAATCCCAACTGATTCATAACTCTGTGTCCAGTTGTCACTACTAAGAGCTATTTTAGTATTCAAAATAATTTTTTAGATACTGTTATACAGGGAAAAAATAAAAACTAAAATAATTTTTTAGACACTGTTAGATACTTCATAGGGATTAACATCCGTAAACAATGGCAATCTCCACCCCGCCAGTCCTGCACTCCGTCTGTCAATTTCTATATCACGAAACTATGAGTGTTGTTTGGAGGACACAGAACAATAGCAATGCAATGTTGATTTAGCCAGTCCGCAGGTGTGCTTGTCAATTTGTATATCACGGAACTTGGAGTGCTATTTGTAGGGCACGAAACAATGGAGGCCCAATTTTGAGCCCGCCCGGTCGAGAACTCGCGATCCAAAATGTCGCTAGGTATGGAATGCAGAATTTGTACATGTTCTATAAAATATCATGTCCATATTTTATAGTCCCATAATACACAGGAACAAAATAAGGGAAAAAGGACGTAGAAGTTCACAGTGGAATTCTAGATAATACATGAGAAGAAGAGAAGGGAAAAAGAACCAAGTATCTCGTAGAAGAACATCAAGTGTTTGCTTATTAATGCAAATGCTTGGGAATGCCTGCTGATTTCTCACCAGTTAACGCATAAAGTGCAAATCATGAAAGTATCTTTCGCACCACTGTGTCCACTTGCCACTAGTAAGAGCATTGCGGATGTATATGAGGAAGGACGCGAAGTTGTTGGGGATGGAAAGCAACAACAAATACTTTGAACGGACTTAATGTATACAAGGAACCCGTGGTGGAATTGTAGATCACGGATGTTTTGAGTGCAAGATGTATACAGTGGAACGATAAACAACTCGTTTCGCAAGCGGCATCGTCGTAGTGGCAGGCATAAAATTGGCTAAGCATGAAAAGGAACAGCGGTCGGTTGGATCCGTCGTGCGAGGATATAGATGGAGATGTTAAGGCATGAATTGCAGATCACGAAAGTATCTTTCGTACCACTGTGTCCACTTGTCACTGGTAAGACCATTGTTGATGTATGTCAGGAAGGACGTGAAGTTGCTAGGTATGCATATTAGCAATAGATACTTTGAACGAAGTTAATGTATACGAGGAACCCGCGGTAGAATTGTAGATCACAGATGTTTTCAGTGCAAGGTGTATATAGCGGAACAATAAACAGCTGGGCTCGCAAGCGTCGGCCTCGCAGCGATGGGCATAAAATTGGCTAAGTATGGAATGGAACAACGGTCGGTCGGATCCGTCTTGCAAGGATATAGATGGAGATGAAGACATGTCATCCCGTCGTACATAGAAAGACGACTAAGTATAAAACCAGAAATCCATAATGAACGGGAAAAGCAAAATGGGAAAAGAGATAAGTATCTGAGAGTCGGGAAAACCTTTTTTTTTTTCCATTTATTAATGGCAATGTTTTCAAACCTTTGTTGGCTTCTCACTAGTAAAAGAATTAAGTGCACATCACTGAAGTTCTTTGCCTACAACATGTATATGACGAAACAGGGGACATAGGTGTTGGATACCACGAACCCGGGGCCTGGTGTCCAGATAACTAGCTAAGTATTGGCCAAGACGAAGTTTTGATATCTATTTCAATAGTATTCAAACTAGTATCTATCAATGGAGAAGGTTTTCGTATTTATCTGAATAATATTCATACTAATATATATTAATTGATTGTTTCTGTTTCAAATGCAAATGATCTCCCAATTTGCAAGATGCTCTTAGGCTCGCAAATTTTGTTGAAACCAGGAAAATTTTGACTGCAAGATGTACATAGCACAACAAGGAACATGAATTTGCATTGTGGTCTCAACGACATAAATTCCTTATCATCTATTCATCTTGTATTCATTGCAATGACATCAACGAACGATGGCTCTCCATAAACATCAATATCTAAATTAAATTAAAGGTAATCAAAATTTGCTGTGACTTTAAGTAATTAAAGCATAAATTGCAAACTACGGAACTCCTAGGCTGCAAGATGTATATGACGGAACACTGGACATATTTGTTTAATACCGCAAACCCAAACATAACTGCCCAAACTTTGCCGAAGAGGAAGTTTTTTGTATTTTTTCCAATAGTACTGATATTAGTATATATGCACGAATATTATCAAATAGAACAAGCTACAATTTATCCAACATACTTCACAGGAACATTGCGTCAACAGTTCAGCTGCCTTGCTGTAACTCCTGAATTCATTCTATTTACGGAACCCGAAGAATGGGAGCAGAACGGGTCCTCCAATTTCTTTCTTTAAATACAGAGCCGACGCCACATAAGTATGGCCTATGAAAAAGTATTTTTAAAAGTAAAATGTAAAGAAAGAATAGACCAGGTTTTATTTAGATTGAAGTAGTGAGCAACACAAAGAAAAGCTCGTCCTTCATGTTTAACGACACAGGGGAAAAAGGTACAAAATACAATTGAAACAAATACGAGAAATTAGAAAATACTATTAAGAAATAAACCGAAATTATTCTATATTCAAATAAGATGTGTTACAAAATACAGCTGAGGCTATTTGCGACAGCGATTGCGATTTCCCCTGCCATCGACCAATTAAAGATATGTACATTGATGAAGCTTCTTCACATTTTTCTTGACGTTCAAACTCTTTATTCGTAAAAAACGAGTTGAATATCAATTTTGGGTTTTGTACTTAATCGGTGCTGCGAAGTACATCTATCCTAGTTTTTTGAATACCTTGTTTCTTCCAGATATGGCCTGCTTGCAATGGCTGCTTATTCAACATTCCATTCTTTGTCAAGTATTATTTTCCTTCTGTCGTCGAAAAGTTGGGGTTTAAGGTGTTTTCTTTGCAATGTTCCTAAGAATTCACATTCGAGACAACTTAGAAATGCGATTCAGGTCGATTTCAAAGTGAACGGTATATAGTGACTGGTATTCTCCTTGTATTCGATCGTCTGTTTGGTTGAGAAGCTTGCCTATGGATTTGTATGTGGAACTTCTTTGCTTTATTACAATAAATTGGAAGAAACGTCTAGCCCAGATGCAAAATGCAAATCTGTTGAGGTACATAAATTCTTCGAGTAGCTGAGGTGTGGCAAGTGCATCAAATGTTGTAGAATGCATCAAAATATATCTTTCTTCATAGTGGGCGAGGTATGGCGACCCACAGAAAGGTTTGGAATGTTCGGAGGTGACGCCTAATATGTGGACTCTGCAACTACATCCAGAGGAAACCGAACAAACTTTGACAAAGAACATGGCTTTCTGTCAAGTCGGCTACCAAAGCCACATGCAGGTCATCAAAGTATGAAATAGAAACTCTTGTAGTGATAATATGTCATTTTATCCACCCATACAGATTCTGTTACCAGCCTCTGAGAAAGACAAATACTTATGCGATCTCTACAATTCGATACAATGTCCAAATCTGTGTTGTTGGAAGAAGCTATATACTTAAATGAAGAACTATATTGCAGGTGACCTAAAAATCCATTACAATTCCCAACAATAAATCAAATAAGTTCAACAAACAAATTTCCAGGCAACCTTTTCAACCAACCAAAGCATCGAACACAGGGAGAACACCAAACATACTTGTTCTTTTTTTTTCGTCCTCTCTGAGTTTCTCTTGTATAACAGACTTTTTTTTAACTCAAAGCTCACGTCACATAAAACCAGTCTCTCTTCTTTCATCTGCCCCTCGATCGCATCTCTAAGTTGTCTTACATGTCCATGATCAAGAATATTAGAACGAAGGCACCTTAAAGCGCAAGTCTTTGATCATAGAGAGAAATGGCAATAAGTATTTAAAAGCAAGGTTGGATGGTCCTCCGTACATTTTGTGTTGATTCCTTTTAATGATAGATGTTCTCGATATTTTCAGTTATTAATGCCAATCTTTTTGAATATGTACACTGAATAGTGCCTAGCAGCACGCATTAAAATTCCCATATCCAAGCAGATTCTCAAATCTGACATCTAAGATATGCACAATATTCAAGAGGGACATGACGTGAAGGCCTCTCTAGGTCACACATTTGTGAACTATGCTGAAGCTTTTAAGAAAACTAAAATTGCACAAGCAAAAAAAATAAAATAAAAAGTATTTTCGCCAATTCAAAATGCAGGCAAAAAGAAATTACCAGATTCCATAATATTTGGTTGTTTATTCATTTTAATGGCATATGTCCTCAAGCTTTCCAGTTATTAAAGCCCATCATTTCGAAATGCACAATATTAAAGAGGGACATGACGTGAAGGCCTCTGTGGGCAACACATTCGTGAACCGTGTTTAAGATTTTAAGAAAACTAGAACTGTAAAAAAAAACTATTTTCGCAACTTCAAAATGCAGGTAAAAAGAAATTGCCAGATCCCATAATATTCGCTCGTCTATTCATTTTAATGGGAAATGTCCTCGAGCTTTTCAGTTATTAAAGCCCATCATTTCAAAATGCACAATATTAAAGAGGGACATGATATCAAGCCCTCTTTGGGCGACACCTTCGTGAACTATGCTGAAGCTTTTAAGAAAAACTAAAACTGCAGAAGCAAAAAAAAAATAAAAATCGCAAATTCAAAATGCTAGCAAAAAGGCGCTTTCATAGGTAAGGCACTTTAGTACTCGCTATTCTTCAAATTCAACGACATTTTTATTATTTGAGTAAAGGGGAAAAAACATCTAACAACCTAGAAGGAAGGCCATATATGATGGACAACTCATTGGCAGAAGCCATAGCGAGAATGCGAATTGAGTATCTAATAACCGCGGAACTACGTTGCGTTTGAGTCTTCAGCTTTCCCTGCCCGTTCAAAATAAAAAACAAGGAAGGGTTGAATATTAGCCTGTCTATTTATTTTAATGGGAAATGTCCTCCAGCTTTCCAGTTATTAAAGCCCATCTTTTCGAACCTGTTTGGTTGATTCTGACTTTTGAAAGCATATTTAATGTGTATTGGGAAACGCTGAATGTAGTGGGGATGGAGCCCTATGTAATAGATGTTACTACTATTTTTCAGTTTTTGTCGACGAGCGTATGTAGAACGTACGTAAAGAAAAGTAATTCGAGAATGCTATTTTTTTTGCACATGAGCCCTTGAAATTCAAATAGTCCGCAAGTCCGATTGCCTATTTGTATATTGCGGAACTATCCGTGTTATTTGTAGGACACGAAACAACAGTGGCTGAAGTTAGAGCCCGAGAACCCGCGATCCAAAAAATGCTTACTATTTTTTTTTTGTGTTTTTTTGTCCACCAGGGTATGTAAAACGACGTACGTAAAGTAAACTATTTTGACAATGCTATTTTTTTTGGACATGACGACCTTCAAATTCAAATAGTTTGCAAGTCCTATGGTCAATTTGTATATCGGGGAACTCTCCGATTCTCAATTTTCAGCCACCCACTCCGAGAACCCGCGATGCAAAAACTGGCTAAGTATGGGACGAGGGCTCCGTGCATGCTTTATATATCGACTTTACAAAATTACATATTTCCTATGTTTAATTTATGTTGTCCAGGAAACCTATAATTTGATAAATTTCAATGTCTTCTGTCCAGGAACCCTTCCTTTAAAGAAAACTAATTCGGAAATGCTAATGTATACACCATAGTTCGATACCACCTATCTGCCAAGTCGCGTCCATAAAATTGGCTAACTATGCAACCAAACGATGGTCGGTCGGAATGATCGCAAAACTCTCCATGCTATTTGCAGGGCATGGAAGAACAAAAGCCCAATTTTCAGCCCGCCACCCCGAGAACCTGCGATCATTAACCTATGTTGTTTAGGAAACCTATAACTTCATAAATTGCATTCTCTTTCGTCCAGGAGGTTTTTTTTTAAAGAAAACTAATGTATAGACCACACACAACATGTCATAGGATGCAATTGAACTGTAGTCGCTTGGAATGACCATAGAAGCGCGAGAAAGTAGAGTCAAACGCAGTTTACAATAGGAAAGTAAAAGGGAGAGAAGAGTTATATCTCCCACACAACAAAAGACAATTTCATAACTATGAAACCGTAGTAACACATAATCCATGGAAAAAGCATCGCCAGCTATAAAATATATTTTGAGCTCGACAAAATCTGCTTCAAAGCGTAACAGATGCAATTGACATTGTCTACAATTCTTTACTCTATTATTTTATCTTAATAAGCCCAATTTTCAGCCCGCCAGCCCCAGAAGTCGCGATCATTAACTTATGTTGTCCAGGAAACCTATAATTTCATAAATTGCATTATCTTTTGTCCAGGAGGCCTTCTTTTAAAGAAAACTAATTCGGCAAAGCTAATGTATACACTGAACACGACCTGTCATAGTTTGATAGAACCTATTCGCGAAGTCGCGTCCATAAAACTGGCTAAGTATGCAACCGAACGACGGTCGCTCGGAACGACCACAGAAACGTGACAAACTAGAGTCAAACATAGTTTACAACAGGAGAGTAAAAGGCAAAGAACAACTATATCTCCCACACAGCAAAAGTCACTCTCATAACTATGAAACCATAGTAACACAAAATCCATGGAAAACGCATCAACAACTATGAAATATATTTCCAGTCCGACAAACTTTGTTTCAACGCGTAACAGATGCAATTTACATCGCCTGCAATTCTTTAGTCTATTATTTTATCTTAATAGTATTTTATGCAAATCGAAGTGCAAAAAAATGTAACCAGAGATCCAACCGCAGATGCAACATCCCAACATTGCAAACCCTGGGCAAACAAGAAAAAACATCAAATAAGAACCTAGCCAAAAAGCACCAAAAGGCCCAAGTGCAGGCATAGGACCAGAACCCTGCAAAGTCGAATCAAGCAACAATAAACAACATACAACGAAGAAAGGAACAAGCAACAACCACCCCCCAGGAACGAGGCTCTTCCAATCGCGACTGCAGAAACCCAAACATGCAAACTGCAACAACACGAACAAGCAAGCAAGAACAATGAGAACATGCAAATAAGAAATTAGTGCCATGAAAAAGCAAGCATGGACCAGTGAACCAGCAATGCCCCTGGAGCATATAAACTTTAAAAACGGAAGAAAATGTCTTCTAACAAGCCTGTTAAGTAACCATTCAACACTACCAAGCATGTTAGGTAAACATTTAAGTCTGTCATAAATGCACTGTAAACATTTAAGAAAAAAAATTCAATGTGACAGGTCTCTGACGTATCCCAAATAAATTCATATATTTTTTGTAATTATAGTTCGAACACCAGAGAATGTATTGCAAAGTCATACTTTGGATATGTCACCATATCAAACATTGCCATAAATTTAGCTAGCATAAAATGCTAAAACAAACATTCGAATTAATGGTAGCATTAATCCATGTTCGACGAATGCATAACAAAATTTATGATTCAAAAATGACCATATACTACCAAATACTTTGGAAATGCAAACATATTTTACATTGGGAATAGCGAAGGCGGCAATAAGACCTCCAATCCTTTGTCCAATCAGGTCTTGACAAACATGATACTTTTTATTATATAAAAATCGATGTTTTCACTTCCCTTGTTCCAACAATAGACAATAGGCAAAAATTTCTGGTCAACGCACAAGCTAATGCCAAGTCAACGATTTATCGATCGCTATAGTCCCTCTATGCCTACGGCAGGGACTAATAAGGGTATAAAAGTAATCAAATAGAAATATGTATAAAAATAAAACTAAGGAGAATAAAAAAATATGTATGTGTAAAAATAAAAGAAACAAGTGTATATGTTTTTATGTTTAAAATTTGGGTTTATAAGTCAATTTTTGTTAGCTCAATGGTTAAGGTGTGGGTTTTATTTGCTAGTGGATGAGAGTTTAATGGGAGGACTTGAGGATACACATTTCTAACAAAAAAAATTGGAATTATAAAAATTAAAATATGTGTAAAAATAAGGGTATAAAATAATAACAAGGTTATCCCTGCGAACGAGGTTAGAAAGCAAATTGTGGAAAATGGGGTCGAATTGTAAATGACGGAAGTGTTCGGTGCAAAACGTATATCATAGAAATGTTGTGTGCAAAATGTATATCACAAAACATGGGGAAAAAGTAAATGACGGTTGGCATGTAGAGCACCATTTATTTTTTGAAAGTATATAACAAACATTTATTTTTTGAAAGTATATAAAAAACTACAAATTTGTTGACAGTAGAAGATTAAATTTGGAAATTTAAATGCATTTGCCATATGGACTGGTGAAAGATAAAAATATATGAAGACATAAAATTAAAAGGAGATAAGAAATATAAAAATTAAAATGTATTTGTGAACATGCGGTATAAGTAAATGACGCTTGCAATGTAGAGCACCATTTATTTTGAAATATATAAAAAAAAATAAAAATTTGTTACATATAAAAAATTAAATGCATTTGTCATACAAACTGGTGAAAGATAAGAATGTATGAAAACATAAATTTTAAAGGAGATAAGAAAACATTTTTATTTGAAATATGTCAAAAAATAAAAGTTTGTTACATACTACTAGAAATTTTGAAATATACAAAAAAATTAAAGTATGTTACATATAAATAGGAATTTCAATGCGTTTGTCATGTAGATTGGGATTGAGGCTCTCACGGACCATTAGAGATATATGTACAAGAAACAGGATTGTAGAAAGAAGATAGAGTGCAATACCTGCAAAAAAAATAAATGGAAATGTATAAGTGTTTTCCTACACATTTGTATTTAAGAAAGTGGAATAACTGGGTTGATAAACAAAGCAAGATGCGATCAATAGACTTACATTGAGGGTACATATGAGCCCTTTGGCTATTTCCTTGCGGCTGTCGTTTCATTGATGTCACCGACGACTGCGGTTTCAATGATGTCGTCGACGACTGCTGGAATCCTGGCAACTACCTGTTGCCTTTCGTCGGCAGCCTGCTTCAATTGTCTTTCGAGCCATTCTTCAATGTAGCTTCTCATTGGGGCGATGTTGATCTCATTCTGGATTTTTATGTTGAAAAGATCGTTTTCTAATTCCCAGAAGTCGATAGAAAGATTACAGAGAGCCTGATGAATTTCCTCATTTCGTACTGAATATTTGACTAGCCAGTCATGGACGTGAGCTTGATCAAATTGAAGGATGTTGTAAAACTTTTCCAGAGACAAGGCCTTAAACATAACAACCTGTTTATCGAACTCTTGCCTAGTTAAGGGCAAGGAGTTTGCGATTAAGTTGGGGTCTTGGAAGTCGTTGGTTTTCCCGGCTAAGTCTATATTTGACAGCCTTGTGAATAATTTATCTTTCTTTGATATGGCTTGTTCACATGACTGAACAATGAGATGCGGGTTCTTCACTTTTTCTTTCCAACATGCATTCAATTGACCGATCCAGTTTTTGGATGGAAGATCTTGTTCTCTTCTTTTTGTTTCTGTCATATTGTTGACAATAGTGCCAAAAGGAATGATCGTTTTTAAGAAGAAATTTTCTTCATCTTTTAACTCGGCCTACAAATGTTCGAGCAAACTATGTGCCCTGGTTCCAAGGGAAGTGATGGTTTGTGTCTTTTTCACGCCTCAATAACTCTAAGTTCCATTCTTTTTTTAATATTATTCTCCACATATCCTTTACAAGATGCAAGCAGGGTGGAGGATGCTTTTACGTTGGCTGCAGGGGTGGCAGGCATGACTATTGCCAAAGGATTGACAAGCAATGGCATAGGAATGAAAACATCTTCCAATTCCTTGACCTAGTCCTTCAGTCTGGCATTCTCGGTCTCGATGCCTCCAATGGAATCATGAAGTGCTTCTCCGCTCGCGGTGTGAAGTTGACAGATTTGGGACGACCGCATGTTGGCAAGGTCAGCCTCTGAACGAGATTTGTCTTTCTTATTTTTAACATCTTTTTTCTCAATTATCAATTTTTTGGACTGGTTATCAAAAACAACGCTCTGGAACACGAAGGATTCATCTTCATCAAAATTTTCGGTAACGGATATGTCCATTGGACGACTATGGTGGATGGCATCTTCGGGCTGATCAAGGAAGCAAAGCATGCTATCCAGATCAATGTCAAGTTCCATGTTCTCGCTCTGAATTTTCGGCTCTTCTGCCTGCCCCACATTTATTTTTCTCTTCTTCTCTACTGGAAGCTTGTGAGAACTATCAATTTTAGAGTGAGGAGGGTTGCTATCTCCTCCTCTGTTTGAAGAACTCTGAGTTTCTTTGTTGTTGTGGTGGATTGTTGAAGCGATGCTTCAGGATGTCATACTTTTTGGAGTGCTATTTGTCGATTGAACACTCTTGTCACTAGGGCATTTCCCCTGTTGCGTGTACATTTTAGTGCAGCTTTGCACTATGTCTACGTCATCGGCATCAAAGGCAGGACCGTTATCGCCACTGTCTTTGTTTTTGGGTAGGTGTTTATTTAAAAAACAATCGTCGAGGCCAAGTGTTTGTAAATGTTGTTGAAAAATATTATAGGGGTCGAACCCTCTTATGATTTCAACATATCTCAGGTCGGAGATGCTTGAATGTGTTGTGAATTCGCCAATTTTTTTGACGTTTTTCAGCACGAACTCCCCTACTTTCCAAGGCAGAGGAACGAACTGTTTTTTTTTTTCTTCGTTTGCAACAGATGGAACCAGTAGTTGTATTGTCGTGCTACTTCTGCAACAAACATTATGTCCGTAATGTGACATGGAAGGAGAGCAGGTTGTTCCATGGAGCCAAAAATTCTTATGACAATGTAATTATCCAAATGTTCGAGTGTCCCCTTCTTCTCCAAAAAACTGGTTGCATGTTCAGATATGCGGGGAGCATCTTCTCCTAACAATTTTTTTTTTAAAACAGGCACGAAGCCATTAGAAACCTCATAAAAACAGTGGGAAGCCTTGTGCTTCCACAAGGTCTGGTACCAGAACGTTACTAGGTGAAATTTGCAGTTGACATTCTTGGACAAAGACAGTTGTGGAAACCGATAGTATTGCGCTATTGCAAAAACTAAATAGGACGACATATAAAATTTATTTTCCCTTTTGAAGCTTGACAACTAGGAACAAATTTCATGGGAAATTAACCTACCCCAATAAAAAATGGCTTGTTCGTTGACTGTGAAATACAAAATATAAAGAGCCATCTGGGAAACAGTTGTTGTGGACTCTTGTCCCGTTATTCTTGTAAACAGCCAGGCAATTTCGTGAAATAGATTTCTAAATGAACTAACCTACAAGCTTGTAATATCTTCAGGAACTAGAAGCAGGTTTTCCAAAAAATGGGGCAAGAGGTCCAACCCATTATTATGCTTTGCTAGGAACTATTTGCAATCTTCTCCTCTGAACGTCAATGTTGGCTCTGGCAATCTTAGCATCTGGTGAAAGACCTAAGGTGACAAAGAAACAAAAGAACGGTCCCATAGTGGAATAATTCTTTTGTCTGAAATAAATTTATAGGCACACTAAGAGACAAGGTCCTTACAGTCAAAAACCTTAGGGACACAGCCTGCATGAGAAATCCCGAAGGTCCAAATTACTTGGTTCTCTGCGACAGAGGTTGAGTAATAAGAATATGCCCTGGACCACTGTTGGGCAATTCAATTGCTTAAATTGCTTTCATTTAATTATCAACCAGGGATGCTCGTAAGCTTGTGATGATGCCAACAAAATATATGCAGGACTAGGCATCTAACTCTAATCTAAGAAAATTCCATCAAATCCTAACTCTTTCATTCCACTTAATAAGACTTAGTTGTTATAGGAAAAAAAACACTAGCTCCCTTACAGGAGGTCCTCTCATGATGTTTCACAAAACCTATCAACAATCAAGATCATCAAGTAAACACTCATGCATTGAAAATAAATACACTTAAAAAGGCTTAAAAAGGCTTAGTTGTTGTAGGCATGAAAACAATAGCTCCCTTACATGAGGTCTTCTCGTAATGTTTCAAATAATCTATCAACAATCAAGATCATCAAATAATTCTAATAAAAACAATAAAGCATATAAACCTATTCAAAGCATTAGAACAAGAAGAAAATGCTACTATGATATATTTGGAGTGAGCTCAATTCTCCCAAGAACAAGTAACACATAAACTAAAGAATTCTAAATCTAAACTAGAGAATGGAAACTGATGTGAAAATAAAGCTTGATTCTTGTTCCATCATAAGTTGGACACAATGCTCCAAGAGTCCTCCCTTTGAAATGGAGGAGGCACTCCTATTTATACAAAAATTTAAGATAACTTAGATCCACAAATCTCTCCTAGATCCATAAATGTCTCATTTGGTTACAGTCATGTGCTCACACATATCAAGTGATATTTCTACAAATCCTCTCACAAATCTCTCTTTCATTATTAATCTCCATCCAAGATACTTGAGTAAATCTCCAAATCTTCATCAAATCTTCAAGGGGTTGAAGAGGATTCGAATTTAAGGCTTGATGGTCAAGTTTGACTTGGTTGGAGTCTTCAAATACACCTGTAAACATCATGAAACTCATCCCACTTTCATATATAAGTGTAAACATGTCATTTTTCGAATATTTAATCATAAATTCACTCAAAAACACTAAATTAAATGCATTGGAAAATAATATGTATAAAACCCATGTAATCATGAAAATGGTTTAATGTAAGGGTATGAGAAAGCGAAATATGGTTAAAAGTGAAGTGAAAGGTTGGTAAAAAGATGGTACTTTGGCGACCCAACAACCACTGGAAATTCTGGTCCTTGCGCCCGAAGATGTTCATTGTATCTCCACAGAACTGTTGTTGAGTTGATGCCATAGGTTTATGAGAATGTTGGTTTGCTCCAGATGATGGTTTAAATGAACAATTAGAGCCGATAATGTAACTCTCCGTTAAATCTTGGTTAGATGCTTATGAATGAGAAAGCTCCTCGAGCCTTTCGCTAGTTAATGCCAATCTGTATGGGTGGTGCATGATGAACTGTTAGCAGTAAAGCTTATTTATTGCATATTTAGAAATGCGAAGGTGGCGGGTACGATGAAGAGTAATTAAGGATTGGAGATTTCGTGAACGTACGAATGACATTTCATGATTTTGAAATCAACACTCGAAAGGGATAATATAACCCCCCCGCAAATCTTGGTTTAATGCGCATCAATAGGAGATCTCCTTGAGCCTTTTGTCGATCAATGACAATCTATACGGTTCTTACATGATGACCTTTTAGAATTAAATGCCAGTAATTCCATATTTAGAAACAATATATATTATATATATATATATATATATATATATATATATAAACAACTTTTTTCTTTATTTTATTATAGACAAGTGCGAAGGTGACAAAGACGACGGAGAGCAAGGAAAGAATAGCAAGCTCTGAAAAGTGATCAGACAAGATTAAAAAAAGCGTTACGGGGATACTAGACGAGTGATGCATGGTCAAATTTTATGTATCGAAATTTTTGAGTGCACAATGTGTAAAACAGAAGAGATGATGATGATGGGGTAGTTCAGCGACCGGTTTGTATATTTGCAGAATTTCGACAAAGTGGCTAAGTATGGAATAGGGAAATTGCTAATTGCATGCTTAGAAATAAGATCTTATATATAATTGGCAATTGGTAATTGCAAAGGGGCGCGGGCACAGGAAACAACGACTATGAACTGAATATTTCTTCAACTCGCTAAACCGACAATCCGCCAAAGAAATTCGAAGAAATGGCAAAGTATGGAAAGCAGATAGACGAGCTTCACAATGGGGTGACAATAGTTGCACAAAATATGCAAGGACCCGACGGTTAAATTGTATTTCTTGGAAGTTTTCAGTGCAAAATGTATACCATGGAAGAGGGCATGATAGGTGGACCGTAATACAGAAGAGGGCATGATAGGTGGACCGTAATACGGAAGAGGGTATGATCTGAGTCCGGTTGCAAATTTGTATATCGCAGAAGTGACGGTATTGTTCGCAATCCATGGAACAACAGAAGTCCAATCTAGAGCCCGCTTACCGGGAATTCACGGTCGGAGAAGTTTATGGGTATGGAATGGGGAAGCGGTCGGTCAGTGTCGCGATAAGAGAGCACGAGTGCAAGTGTGAACCCGCAACATTGCCCACGTGCGCATCCATACATTTTCGAAAAAACGAATAAGTGACGGAAAAAAAATTCAGGGAAAAGAGAAACGGAACAGAATTGCGAAGTTGGCGGGAACATAAAACAACTACCAGGAATACGATGTGCGAGTTTACTTGGTTCTTGCTTGTATGCTTCGTATATCAATTTGTATATCGCAGAACTGCGAGGCATTTTATTAGCTAGCCAACCCACAAGTCTGGCTATCAATTTGTATAGTGCGGAACTGTGGGTGCTATTTGCAGGACACAGAACTATAGAGGAAATGTTTTGCCCTATAATATAGCTTATGTGGCGCAAATGTGGTATGGGTCGTTTGAGCACTTTTCCATCTGTAAACAAAGGCAATCTTGAGCTCGCCAGCCCTGGAGCACATCTGTCAATTTGTATATCACGGAGCTCTGAATTGTGTTTGGAGGTCACGAAAAAGTAGAAGTGCAATGTTGACCCAATCAGCATGCAAGTCCTCCTGTCGATTTGTATATCGCAAAACTTTGGGTGCTATTTGTAGGACATGGAACAACAGAGGGTCAATTTAAAGAAAGGGGAAGCGCTCGTTGGAAACGCGTGAATCCACCAAGCTGTGCAGCAAGGCATTTTCAGAAGAAAAAAAAACGATTAAGTAACCAGGAAGAGAAATTGCAGGGAATAAAAGAGTGGGAAAATAGAAAGGCGGAAGGTAGTTTTCGTAAGTGCGAATTGGTTTCAAAGAAGCCCCATTGTTGCAAAACCATCATTTTCTACTAATTGTCAACAAATGCATTGTTGAAGATTAGATTTTATTGCAACCTGTGCGTGTAAGTATGTTCTGGATACATTCTTCCATGACTGTAACATATTAACTTAACTACTAAACTTCATTTTCTACTAATTGCCAGCAAATGCTTTGTTGAAGATTAGATTTTATTGGAACGTGTGGGTGTAAGTGTGTTCTTCATACATTCTTCCATGACTGCAACATATTAACTCAAGTATTAAATTTGTTGCATTATGGGTTGTTAGCATTAAAACTTCATAATTGCATGTCTAGAAACAAGACTAATGATTTTGCTGCAAGATTGTACATTGGTATTGCTATGTTCTATCTGCATTACAAATAGAATTGAACGTTGGTTTGAAACTATGTAATCCATTTTTTGTTTGCATAAAAGGCTGGTGGATTGACACAGTACATTGTCATATAATTGTTAGATGTTCCATCTTAGAAAAAATAACCTAAGTAAACACAATATCGAAGAAGTACGAGAGCACCGAACCATGCCAATGAGAACAGACATTAAATCTAGAAAAGAAGCAGCAACGAAGACTCCAAGGCAATTATTTTTTAATAGCAAATCCATTTAAAAAAATAAGAAAAACATCGAGTATTGTACATCTATCCTTAGAAATTGGACCTAGTTCTTCGGGCCAAAACATTAAACATATCTGCAACAAACACAGGCACGAGATCCGCAGTATGTAAGATCCTCGCAGTTTTCTCCTAGATGAATCATCCTGTGCTGAAATTGATAGTTTTCAGAAGCTTCCCACGAGGAAGACGACAAAAACGTTACAGGGAAAATGGAATAGCCCTTAGTTGAAACCGCCTCTGCATAGTCAAAAAAAATTCAGGAGCACAGGTTGCACGTGCAATTTCAGAGGCCCAAATTAGTCCATTTTGGGTGGAAGGAGATGACTAGTAGAAAAATGCTTTGCAGCAGTGAGAGTTTTGGACCTGATTCCCGAAGATGTTAATTGTATATCTAGAGAACAGTACATTAGTCCCGCAAGTGAATAATTTTTTGGCTTGAAATATATCTCTAGGAGAATCAATAGATCATTACTTTACAGTGAAATTCTTCCGCCCATAACAGACTAATTTGGAACTCTGGAATTCCTACTTTCGCGCTGCAAAGGCGCTATTGCGTTTACCGTCGGTTTTTTTTTTCTTTTCTGAAACTGCTTTTGGTGTTGTCAGGCCGCCATCACTGAGCCGAGAAGTTCCATTCGTTATGGTTGATTTCAATTTGGGCGCAGGAGTGGGAAGAGTCTATGCATTTCCATCATCCATTGTCGTATCATCGCCCATCAGATCATCTTCTTCCAACTCAAAATTCATGACATCAACCTCTGCGCCAGCCATGAATGCAACTGGGTAGGTTCTCTGAGCAGGCAAGGTTGCCTTGGAATTCTTTGGCTTGAAATATATCTCGTGGTGTACCAAGGGACCATCTCCTTTTTTTCTCATGGGCGGAGGGAGATTAGTAGTAAGAATATGCCCTGGAATAGTGGAACCTCTGGCCATTATGCCCCAATGTGTTTATTGTATCTGGAGAGAACTGCTGCCACAACTTAACAAGAATTTTCGTTTGATCAAGACGATGTTTGAAATGAAAATC
The DNA here is from genome assembly GCA_009831015.1 of Picea engelmannii. Lineage (NCBI taxonomy): Eukaryota > Viridiplantae > Streptophyta > Pinopsida > Pinales > Pinaceae > Picea > Picea engelmannii. Next base: position 2,663 of record WSFP011441477.1, on the reverse strand, counting down.
AAGGAGGGACAATATAACCCTCCGCAAATTATGGTTTAATGCGTATCAATGGAATATCTCTTGTAGCCTTTCGTTGATCAATGACAATCTCCAGAGTTTGTGCGGAATGAGTTGTCACCATCACAACTCACTAATTGCATAATTAGAAAAAAGTGCAAAGGTCGCGGCGACGACGAAGAGAGATTAAGAATTAGAAATTTCTTAAAAGCGCCAACCTGTCGGCGCACCAAAAACAGATTGCATCGTGTTTGAAATGAATACTTGGAAAGGATAACATACTTGTGCACAAATCTTAGTTTAATTCGTAGAAATGACAAATCTTCTCCGGACTTCCGGACATTAATGACAATCTTAACAGTTCCTGCAGGATGAACTACTAGCATTAAAGCTTAATTATTGAATATCTAGAAACAAGTACGAAGGCAATGGTGATGGCGAATTGCGGCGAGCACCGACCAACTCGCGAAACTGATTCCAAGAAATACCCAAGTATGGAAAGCGGTCGGGCGGGTTACATAAGAAAAAGGGCAGAAGACATACCCAGGAGACGTGAAGGATCGATGGTCATATTGCATCTCAATGAAAGATATTGACCATCAATTTGTATGTCGTGGAATTTGGGTTGTTGTTTTTGCGTAGGGGAACAACGGAAGCGCAATGGCGAGACGACAATTTCTATATTGTTGAACCTGGGGTTTTGTATATAAAATCATGAGACATTCGGAAAAAAGACCAAGTAAATAGAAAGAAAAAGCATACGAGATGAAGGGGGGTTTGTTTGCAAATTTGTAAATCACGGAAGTCTGGGTGCTAGTTGCAGGTGGCGGAACAAGGGAAACGCAATGTTAAAACCGCCTATGCAGGAAACCGCGTTTCAAAAAGGAAAAGTAGAGAGAAAAGAAAAACTAGAAATTTTCAGAAAAACGAGTAATACACACTAAATATGTACTATAAAGTATGAACATGAGATGTTATAGAGCATGTATAGATCTTGCATTCCATACTTAGCCACTTTTTGGGTCGCGGGTTCTCGGACTGGCGGGCTCTAAATTGGGCATCCATTGTTCCGTGGCCTACAAATAACATTCAGAATTCCACGATATACAAATTGGCCAGCGGACCTACGGGGTGGCTCACTCAAAATTGCACTCCTTTTGTTTCGTTTCATACGAACAGTACTCGAAGTTCCGCGATATGCAAATTGACAGACGGACTCTAGGGCTGGCGGCCTCGACCGTGCGATTGTCTAAGGATGCTAATCCTTATTAACTATTTGACATTATCTAAAGACATTCATTTGAATACTAAATTATTAATATTAAATATTGATATTGTACAATTTAATTAGACAAGGAGGTTTGTACAATATGAAACACGAAAGTGGTCGGTCGGTCAGGCTGGTGATATAAAAGTAAGTGAAATTTGAATACGTGAATCCGCCAACTTCCTTAACAAGAAATTTTCCGAAAAAAATGAGCAATACATAAAATCTATTTTTAGAAAGTACGGACATGAGATTTTATAGAGCATGCATTGTTCCCGCATTCCATACTTAAGCCAATGTTTGGATCGCGGGTACTCGGGATGGCGAGCTCAAAATTGGGCCTCTTTTGTTCCGTTAGCTACAAATAGCACCCAAGAGTTCCGTGATATACAAATTGACAAGCGAACTTGCAGGGTGGCTCGCTCAACATTGCATTTCTATTGTTCTGTATCGTTCAAACAACACTCGGAGTTCCGCCATATACAAATTCACAGATGGACTCCAGGGCTGGCGGGCCCAACCTTGCGATTGTTTACGTATGGTAATCCCTATGAACTATGTAACACTACCAAAAAACATTATTTTCAAAACTAAAGTGTTAATATTAAATATTGATATTGTACAATTTAATTACATAAAATTATAAAAGGATGTGAAATATGTTATTTCAAAGAAAATCCTGTGTATTCAAAAACTTGCATTTCAAAATTGTTGTATAATATGAAATGGGCAAGAGGTCAGTCGGGCTACTGGTATAAAAATGGGTGGAAATATGAACACGCGTATCCGTCAAGTTCTGCACCTACAAAATTTCGCAAGAAACGAGTTATACATACCAAATATGTACTTTTATAAAGTATGGGCATGAGATTTTATATAGCATGTACGCAGCCCTCATTCCATACTTTGTCACTTTTTGGATCGTGAGTTATCAGGTTGGCGGGCTCAAAATTGGGCCTTTCTTGTTCTGTGCCCTACAAATAGCACCCAGAGTTCCGCGATATACAAATTGACAAGCGGATTTGCAGACTATTTCAATTTTAAGGACCTCGTGTTGATGTAATAACACAATTGGACTTGGGCCAACTTATATTCGTTTCTTACAATATCAAATGGAGAAGCGGTCGGTCGGGCTGGTGATCTAAAAGTAATTGAAACCTGAAGTCGTGAATCTGCCAAATTCCACAGGTAGAAGTTTTCCGAAAAACGAGTAGTACATACCAAGTATGAACTCTTACAAGATATGGACATGAGGTTTTTAAAGATCTTGTATGGATCCTGCATTTCATACTTGGCCACTTTTTCGATTGTGGGTTCTCGGTCTGGTGGGCTCAAAGTTGGGCCTCTATTGCTCTGTATCCTACAAATAGCACCCAGAGTCCCGTGATATACAAATTGA
>WSFP011441476.1:0-20559 GCA_009831015.1 Picea engelmannii | reverse complement strand
TTGAAGGAGCCTTGACATAAGTGTATATAACTCCAAAGTGGTCCCCTTATGGTGTGGATTTTAAGCGTGGTCCTCACAGGATGAGATAACATGTGGTTGTTTCCACATTTCCACTTTGAGTTGTACACAAATGGACCCTTGAATAATCCAAGTGAAGAATCCCCTAAATCCAAGTGAAGAAGCCCTTGAATCCAAGACAAGAAGCCCCTAAAGTAAAGTAAATAAGCACCTAAGGTTGTCCATCCTTAAGGATTAGGTGCGACCCAAAATTTGTGACCCTTGGTCACACCTCCTCATGTGGAGAAGAATCATGTAAATAAGAGTAGCCTCATTTGACATTTTCATCACACCAATTTGACCTAGCCAAGGAAGAGGAGTGAATTTCCAAGGGAAGATGAAGTTAAGAAGGGAGAAATTCCAAGGGAAGATGAAGTCTTGTGATGATTTGTTCTATGGTTTTCGTTGAAGATCATCTTGGAATTTTCTATATAACTTTTTTTATAGAAGGATTCAGATAGTGAAATTCGAAGGTGTTTCAGAAGAGATAACGAAGAATCTTGGGTACGAATTTTAGGTATTGACTCATTACACGTGTTGTAACTTGAGATGGTTTCTGGATATTTAGAAACCATGTCAAGACATCTTTAAACCAACTTCAGGTCACAAGTTGTCTCTTGGACTAGAGGGGGCTCCCCCAATACTTAAAATGAAGCTTGCTTCCAGTTGTCACTAAGCAACAACTTATTTAACACAAAAGGCTATATTTACGGTAATAAACAATGGTATGAACGGGGTTTGAAAAATAATGGTAGAATATGTTGGAAATTGGGTTCAACACTTCTTGTGAGTTTTGTGACACAATTTAACCCCCTCTCGTGGATCCTAACTCTAGTGATTGTGGTGGAGACTAACGCCTACACGTTTTGGTCTAACATAAATCATAGTCCAACAAATGGTATTAGAGTGAGAGGTATCAAGTTTGAAACTCACTCAACACATGTTGGTGGGGGGATATTGTTGGACATTGGGTTCAATGCTTCCAACAAGTTTTATGACATAGGTTAACCCCCTCCTATGGATCCTAACTCTGGCGATTGTGGCGGAGACTAACGCCTGTGTTTTTTGGTCTAACGAAGACCATAGTCGAACAAAAAAATAGAATAAATAATGAAAGATTCATATATTAGAGGCCTTAGTCCCTTGGGCATGGAGTCTTAGAGAAAAAAACACAAAGTTGATAAGTGGAAGACAAAATAAAATGAAGGGAAACAATAAATTTCAAACACAAAAAGTGGCGATTATGGCAGAGACTAACGCCTGCGTTTTTTGGTCTAACGAAAACCGTAGTTGAGAAAAAAACTAGAATAAATAATGTAAGCTTCATATATTAGAGGCCTTAGTCCCTTGGGCATGGAGTCTTAGAGAAAAAAACACAAAGTTGATAAGTGGAAGATAAAATAAAATGAAGGGAAACAATAAATTTCAAACACAAAAAGTGAGTAAGGAAGTCATTGTTGGTTTAAAATGGAAAGAAAGGGGATTGTTAGGCATTACTTAATGAATCTAGATTTAAAATAAATGTGATATACTGAGTGCATTAATTCAATATAAAAACATTCAACACAATTTTAATTACAACCATATTGAATACATATTGAGACATAAGTCATGATAACATCAATGAAGTTATACAAAAAATTTGCTACTCAAAAGAAACAAATGATAGTGGAAGTGGTACCAAGTTGTCTAGCTGTAATTTAAAATTGTACAGAAAGAAATAGAGATGAAGGTTAAAAAGATAAACACAAAAAATAGTTGGAACTAGGATTTATTATCATGAAAGATGAATCCAAATCTAAATCCTCTGATCCAAAAATTTCAAAAATGTAATAGCCCATTTGGCTTACAAAGAAAATCTTAGTTTCACTGCCAAAACAAATTCCTAATAGACCTCCCTTCAAAATGTCTTCAACAAATTCTTTTATAATCTCTGAATATTGAGTAACTTATGCCTTCAAAATTGGAAATGGTTTCCCAAATGATGCCTTGAAATATGCCTTTAAATTTGAACCGATTTCCTAAGATATGATGAAAATAAAATAGCTTGAGAGGGTTTAGCACATCAGGTTCATGAGTTTTCATACTTTACCAATAAATAAGGAATTGGTTATGTATAATCTTTTGTGGTCATCAAAATTTCCAGGTGTCCTTCGATGATGGGGGTTATTGGTCCATTTTTGTGACAAATATTTTATATGCACACTATCCTTATGTGTTTCGGTAAAAATAATTGACTTCCTTCTTTGAAAATGCTTATTGATGTTGTATATAAAATCTTTAACCTTCTAACTTTATTCACCTCCAAATATCTTAATGATTTTCACTGTTGAACCTTGGTCTTATCCCTGAGATTTTATTAAGAAAAACAAAGGTGATAGATTCCCATACTCTTGCATTCTTAGCACCTTCTTGAAATTCACTTGTCTTAGAAACAACATCAAATTCTATTCAAATTGAGTATGTGCTGAGAGTGCTTAAAAATAAGTGGTGTATTTTAACTTAGGAATGCCAAATATGCTTTATCCAACACTGTTTGACTAGGTACAGTTCCCTACTGTAAAATTTTCTTTGGAGACATTTCCCATTGAAATTTGCATCTCTACTCTTTTCTCAGTTATGTCACTAGAGCTAAATCCATTTTCAACATACTCGTCATTCTTAACAAACGTAGGAGAAAACCACGAGAAATTAACTTAGAAACATAATGCATTGTAGATTCCCTGATGAGTTTGAACCTCATCCCTTTCACTTTGATGGATTTCATAACTTTTACGAAGTGATCAATTCATAGAATTGAAACATCTTTGAACCACCAGTCTAGAGGAACTTGGTTTAAAATGTTAAAAACATAAAAATAAATAAGTATTTGTTAATTATGAGAAGAATATATATCCAAAAAGTTCCAAGACTTTAATGGAATAATTTCATTACTGTTGCTCATCTTATTTTAGGATAAATGAGGGTCAACCAAAAAATCTCATTATTCTGGGCGTTTTGAATTAATTCTTCTATATCCTTCATTTCAAGTTCTAGTGCCAAGGGTTTATCTAAATTCCTTGGAGTTCCATAATTTGATATAGGGTCATCAACCAATGAACTCAAAACAAAAGTTGATCGAGGGCGATACAATATGATTTCAACGAAGTTCCCCATTTGTTATACAACTATTTACTCCCTTACTTTGACGTCCTTTCCCTTCTACCATCATGTCAATCCATTCAATATAAACTGGTTTTGGGCGTTGGACATTTTACCAATCCCACCATTCACAAAATATGGAAAATTCACCTTTAGAAAAACAACAAAATCTCTCAAACCATTTAGTATTTTTGAATTTTTCTAGAGGGTCATACAATTGAGTCCATCCTGCAAAAAACCCATATCGTGGATTTTGGAAATTCATCTCCATTCGCCTAGAATTTGCATCAGAAATTGACTGCTTGAAAACCATTGTGAGTTTTGGCGGTTTTGATAGATAGTATCGCCAAGAGTCATAGAATGGAATTGAATACCATGAGGAGGGGGGATGAGATGCCTCCTTTTCTTTAAATGTTATCCAACCAAAATCTAAACTGTTTTTTCTCTAAGTAGTATAAACTTTGTAGTGTGATCATTTTCAACTCATCGTTTACCAGAAAGTGATATAAATAGATCAATAAGTTGTTTTGGATGGAATGTGAAACAACTAAAGTTGTGCATGTAATCTATGTCCATCCATATGACATCATAAGGAATTTTTCCCTTTCTTCTTAGAACTAGAACTATAAACCATATGAGAAAAATTGAAGTACCCATCTAATTGATTGCCCCCATACGTACTTCCATTTCAGTTGAAACCATTATGGCATTTGCCAATCTCTCATGCATTGTGGGGGGTCCTTCAATGGTTGTCAAAACCATGGAGGAGGAGGTTGAATTTTCCCGTGAGATCCCACGTCGCTAGAGATCAAACTATAGTTAGGTTTTTCTGCCCTTCCTCTTTCATTAAACTTTGTGCTTGTTGGGGGGCGCGATCAAATAATAACCATTGACATTTTATCAACTCAAATATCTGCCCCCTGATCCACCACATATGTTTGCATGAGCTTTCTTGACTTACAATTCAACATTTGACTTGGGTATATAAATAAAGGATGAATGTAAAGTTTGAATGGAGGATAACCCGCATGATTATAAAAGTGAAAAAAGTAATGATACATAGAAATAATTCCTTTTAATGCTCAATCATAGAATTTGTCCATTCTCCCCATAAATAAAAACCACTACTATAAAATTAATTCATTTATAAAATGTAAATAATAAAATGACTCTTTTTTTAAAGTAATAATTACAATTTTAGGTGTTTAACTTTGAATCATGACGATCATTTGGAAGTATGATTAGGCTTGGGATAATAACAAGTTTTGATAAAAAATGCAACATTTTGACTAGAGAAATAGATGGAAAGAAAGCTTCATAAAAACTTTAGAAGATGAAAGAAGAGGATAAATGGAAGAGACTTACTTGAGGCTTACTTGACCTAAAGTTTGGAATGAATGAAAATAGGTCAATATTTTACAATTGTTGCAAAAAATTGAAAATTTTGAAGGTGTCAATTTATGTTACAACAACAGATTTGGAGTTATAGTTAGTGGAAGTTGAGGTTTTTAAAACTAGGGTTTGTTTATTCAAAGTGAGTCATCTTGTCATTTTTGCTATAATGTTTTTGGGGACGATTCAATAAGAAAACTTAGAATAATTTTAGAGAATATATCAAAGAATACTGGGTACAAGTTCCATATCCTGATTCATTACATGTACAAAGTTATACTTGTTGGAAGTTAGGGTTTGTGACTAATCCAAAAACTAGTCCCAAACATGTATTTGAGATAAAAACATTATATCTGAAGCTTGGTAGGTCCAAATTGAATTCCACTTGTTGCATTAGAAGGATAAAAAATCCTAATATCCAATGTCCAAGTTTCAGAATCAGAAACAAAAAATTGATCTCGTGGAGAATATTACAAGTTCGCAGATTTGAGGTACAATTCTGAGTAGTTTTGTATGCAAATTTAAGAAGTGATTTTGGGATTGTATTTCAAGATTGATTTGATCCTGTATCATAATTTAAAATATTCCAAGGGGATTGGCGTCTCCTTCTAGTAGGTGTTGGAAAACACATAGAGTGGGTGCTTCCTTCAAGTTGGTGCTTATGAAATCTTGAAACTACTTAAGAAAAGTTTTTTGTGATTTTCTGCAAAGGAAATCTGGGACAAGCTACAAAATGTTTATGAAGGAGATGCTAAAGTCAAAGGGGCAAAGATTCATACTTATAGAGGACAATTTGAATATATAAGAATGAAGGAAGATGAAGATATTGAAGTGTATTTTCTCAAAGTTGATGGAATTGTGAATACTATAAGAAGACTAGGAGAAAAGATTGAAAATTTGGTTATTGTGCAAAAGATACTGAGATCTCTCCCAATGAGATTTGACCCTAAAATATCATCTCTAGAATAAATAGAATATCTGACTATGTTGATCATGGATTAATTACATGGAATACTTACACCATATGAAATGAGAACAAAACATGAAAATCCATCTAGAGGGGAAGCAAATTTCAAAGCCTCCAAGAAGACAAGAAAGAACAAGCCAAGGTCAAAACCCTGCTCCAACAATAATGATGATTCAGACAATGAATAAGAAGCCAATTTTGTGAGAAATATGAAAAGAGGAACCGACAAGTACAAAGGCAAGCTTTTTTTCAAATGATTTAATTGTGGTAAAGTTGGCCATTTTTCTTCCAAATTTCCTTGTGCAAGGGGTTCAGATAGCGACGAAGAAGAAATTCCTAAGAAATATTAGAAAAGAGACAAGGAAATAAACAAAGGAAGATTTTTTAAGAAGAAAATACTCTATTCAAAAGACAATAGTTCCTCATCTGATGAAGATGATGATAGTGATAGCGACTCAAGAAGAGTACTCTTCATGGCGTTAGAGACTCAATCGAAAAATAAAGAAAATAATGAAGGAGAAGTGAATCTTGAGGCATAATTGATCAGTTCCTTAAGTGACCTAAGAATATCAAGGAAGAAAAACAAGTCTCTCAAAGAAGAGTTAAGTAAACTGAAGGAAGGCTTTCAAAACTCTAGAAAATGTTTTGAAGAATTTAGGCAGACTATCATAGATCTAAGGATTCAGTTGGAAGAAGCCAAAGTGATTGAAGAAAAAATCAAGAGACAACTAGAAGAAATGAAGAAAATACTAGAGAATATGGAAGCTAAAATAGTCTCACTAATAAGGAACTACAGAAGAAGGACATCCAACTAAATTTTGGTAGTAGCACCAAAATACTGGATGATTGCAATAAAAAACCATTCTATGACAAGTCTAGACTTGGATACAAAAAAAATAATATTGATGAGGGTTGAAGCTCTATGATGACAGGAAATAAAGTAGAGAAAATACGTTATGCATATACTATTAAGGGTTCCATCAAGAAAGAAGAATGCAAGCCTCTAAAGGAGGACATACATAAACCAAAAATAAAGAAGAATCAAGAAGAATATAGTGCACTAGAGGAACATGGAATCAACAACCAACAATGAAGAAGACCCAAGAAAAATATTGTGATTTCATAAGAACAACTCCAACTAGAAGACCACCCACACACAGGTACCAAAATAATTTTCTTGGCTTGTGTTATTCTTGCAATAATTTTTGGCATAAAGCCATAAATTGTAGAGCCGATGCAAAGGGTATAAACATCTGGAACATAAGTAACTATGAAAATCCCAAGAATCATTATGAAGGAAATTACCCCAGATATCCTCGTGAGGTATTTGACATAAAGAGATTGACATAAATTGTAACAATTTGTGTGCTCTGGGTTATGAAATTGAATGCTACAAATGTAACAATTTTGGACACATAGTCAGAAATTGCATAAGTGATTTGATACTTTCTGTTATCACATAAGGTTGTCAAGGACTGTAGGTGTGTGTTGATATACCGAAGTATGTGTCCTTGCCCTTTTTTTCTCTCTTTCGTAGGCCATGTCTTTAGTTTTTCCCTGCCAAAGATGTTTTTTGTTTTCCCTTTCTGTTTGAGCACTCATCTCCTTTGCCTCTGTCACTGATCCTTATGTCTTCCCAAGCCCCCAACCAGTCGTCTAAGTCTTCATTATCATAGGCCGCAACACTCAGAGCGATCCGTTCCAGACTCCAATCAAGAAAACAGGCGAGTTCAACTTCCAACATCTGGGGTTCCAGGAGGAGTTCAAATCGGTGGTTTGCAGGTGTTCAGAATCTGAAAGTTGCTCGAAGTTTAGCACTGGGGGTAAAGCCTGAGATCAAAGGTTGAGAAAAGTTTTGATCTGGTCCGTAGATATCATTGGGAGAGATAAACGATGGAAAATAATCGCGGGGATGGATATTTCGAAGTGTTCTTAAAGTTGTTTGACAAATATCGCAAAGTCTCGATTCACGAAGAGGAGATTTGGACCATCAGATTGCAGAAGACCGTGGGTCATTGATCTGATGTTGGAAAAGTTCAAAGAATCGGGAATCGAAAGGGGGAAGGTAAGCTAACTTTCAACTTCGTGAGATGTGAAGTCCTGAAACACTCGGAAGTTGGGCCCCAGGTCATAGCGGAGGTCACATCATAGGGGTCCACAAGAAGGGAGCTAGCACTTGCTAGGCTCCAGTTCGGGAGTTCGGAAATCGGGAGAATAGGAAGAGGCTCGCATTAAAGCACCCGAAACGTGAGGTCGCGAAACACCTTTGGGGTAAGCGCCAGGTCATGGCCTGAGGTTGCATGCAAGAAAGTGCAGTGGAAAGAACTGGTGTCCGAATCTTTGGAAGTGCGAAGGTGGGTGAAAATTTCATGAGTTCTGCACCAAAGGCCGAAAGGCCAATGTTAGTTGCAGAAGGAGAACATCACGGTTTCTAGGTGCCAGATTGACTTGAAGAGCCACCAATGCCCCATGGAAGCTCCCCAAGCGTTCAAACCTCATTTGTATCCTGATGAAAGTAGTTGATGAAAGCGAGGATGGTGGTTGAAACCTCCTTTCCCCCCATAAATGGAAAGCATGGAAGTACTGGCGTTGGAGGAAAACTGACAGCCCAAAGTTCCCCTGTGGATGAATCTCCATGCAAAGCCCATACTGAGCTAGGCTCGCATCTGACAGAAGAAATGTATGCTCAGTCTGACAGAGAATATGCAGACGAAAATCCTTGAATGCAAGGGTCCGATCATGCTCCTGGTAGTTGTAGACAGTTCTGAGTATAAATAAGTAGTTTTGATATTTTGTTAAGGTCGTCAACTGGTTGAGCATAGCTCCCTATTTTGTAATGTTTTGATGCTAGAACTGTTCTCTGGTTATGTATCAAATTTGAGACTTTCATGTTAATAGAAGTCAACTTCTTTTCATCTCTCTATAAAAACTGTGCTACAACACTCGAGCATGGAGGATCCAGTCGACTGTTGTTATGCTGTTGTAATGTAGGTTTAATTACAATGGTATCGTGACCGGTTTTAGTCAGCTCCCTTATTATCTTTTTCCTTCTTACACTGAATGTATCGGGCATGGAGGGTCCAGTCGAGTAGTTGTAGCTGCATGGTGATGTAGGTTTGATCATTGTGTTGTTGTGATAGTGTTGTTTGGACATATTTCAGTGTCTGAAGCTTGAGCTTAAGAGTGATCTCGAGTCTGATTTTTTCTTCTCCAAACTGCTTGAAGGCTTGATTCGCATAATAGTCTTGCTCACATTTCTCTCTAAGTCTTCCCTCTGCTCACACTTAAAATCAATTCACTGACTGAAGTTAATGTGGCCCTCACTTCCTTGTGCATTTCTTGTCCAGTTTTGTGTTGAACATCATTCATATTTTGATTTTTGTCCATTGACCTCCACTAATATAAAACCAACATCCACCAAAATCTCTGATCGATACTGGGCTTATCCTCCCATAATCTGAGGGTGACTCTTAGTGCTAACATTCTTGGTGCTGTTGTTGGGGAATTAATTGAATACATTTCCCTGGGATAGAATGACAAAGAAGTTATGATTCTGAAAGTGCATCAGATATCATTACCATTGAAGATTGCAACTTGCACCTGGTGACTCCATTATTTCAGTTGTGTCTCCTAAAATAAGACACGCGAGGTCTACTCTAAAGCTGTCTCTAGCTACACCTGAAGTTGACCCAGAGAAGATTATCAAGAAAGGAAATCTTTCTTGAGAAGGCTTTAGCTGTTGTCCCAGATTGAAAAGTTCCTTGGGAGAACGACAACGATCAGATCTAGTCTTTAATGGTGAACAAAGACCATACACTTTCAGACTGCATATCATTCACCTCGTGACTCCATGTTTAAAGAATCCAGTGGCGACTCCATAGTTTTAAGAAGTCATATTTTCATATGGAAGCCATTTTGGCTTGCAAGTTTTCTTCTTTTAATTTCTCTGTTGTTCCTGGTTTTCCAAATATTGTTTCTTCTATCGATGAGTTGGGTGATTTTTTGCCTATATTTAGAGAACGTAAAGATGAAAACCCTATCAAGAATCTCTGTGAGTTTCATGAACTCATGCATCAGTGGGAGATACATCATGAGGATGTGTTATTAAATATGTTCATGTACTCATTAGTGGGAGATGCTTGTGAGTGGTATCACTCCTTGCCCCTTGCTAGCATCTCCTCCTTGGAACAGTTTCATGCCGCTTTAAATGCTCACTATCAAAGGTATTATTCCTCTGAGTTAATCTCTCATAACTCTTGTGAGGAGTATAGAGATGGAGTTCGAGACATAGTTCATTCTTGTAAAAGCTGTGAGGATGAAGCACATTCCCCAAAGGAGCTAATGGAGATGATATGATCACTTTCTATGAGAATAGAGGAATTGAAGGAAGAGTTTTTTTGCTTCTCTTATAAAGGAAATGCAGAGGATATTCCTGCCCTGGAAACTGATGTTTTTGGCAGTCATGCCTATGATAAATAAGTTGTTTCAAATACTGACCAAGAACAAGAAAATTTGGATGAATATCCCAACGAAGATAACGAAGAGAAGAGATTTTCCATGGTTCTTGTTTATGATGAGTATGAATCTGATCCTTGGGAGAGACATGGAGGAGAAAAGGAGGAGCTAAATGTGTAGTTTATCTCCTATCCAAAGCCTGTAAGTGAGAAAATATCACCTGGGATTAGCCAACATGCATCTGTCCTCCACCCACCTGTATACTCTGAGAACATCGAATGATGGGTGAGCAATAATGAAGTACATGAGGTCATTTCTTACCGGTTGATCTTTCCTGATTATAATTTTTTTGACCTTGTGGGGTTGTATATAGAGATGTGTTTTCCACAAGCATTGGAGCGTGCAAAATTATTCATTTTTTCATCACTTGGGGGTATTGTTAGCATTCCAAGACATGTTTTCTTTATGATGTCATACTTATTTTACCTTTTGTGGATCATTTGCAGTAAAGGGAAGAATTACATTACCAAGCAGTCTGGGTGGTTATGGTGGAAGTTTGCTTTCACCTAGCGCATTGTAAAAATTAGTTAGCCTAGGATTGTACATAAATAAGCTCCTTCTGGAGCCCATGTCTATGTTTTCATTTTTTGAGTAGAGTAGTGTACATATTTCCCTGTTTTCTTCAGCGAAAGTTTTGAGCTAGACTCCACAGCCCAACAGCTAAGGCACTGGAACTGCGTTTTCTTGGCAGCTCTCAGAGAGCATGCCATCCCATGTGGAGCCAAATGTTATCACATAAGGTTGTCAAGGGCCGTAGGTGTGTGTCTATATACCCGATTTTGTGTTCTTGCCCTGTTTTTCTCTCTTTCACAGGCCATGTCTTTAGTTTTTCCCTGGCAAAGCTATTTTTTGTTTTCCCTTTCTGTTTGAGCACTCGTCTCCTTTGCCTTTGTCACTGATCCTTATGTCTTCCCAAGCCCCCAACCAGTCGTATAAGTCTTAATTATCACAGGCCACAACACTCAGAGCAATCTGTTCCAGACTCGAATCAAGCAAACAGGTGAGTTCATCTTCCAAAGGCCAGGATTCCAGGAGGAGTTTAGAACGACGGTTCGTGGGTGTTCGGAATCTGAAAGTTGCTCGAAGTTTAGAGCCAGGGTTAAAGCCTGAGATCAAAGGTCGAGAAATTTTTTGATCTGGGCCGTAGATCTCAATGGTAGAGATCAACAATGGAAAATAATCGCGGGGATCGGGAGTTCGAAGCATTGTTAAAGTTTTTCAATAAAGATCATGAAGTCCCGGTTCGCAAGAGGAGATCTGGACCATTAGATTGCAGAAGGTCGTGGGTCATTGATCTGATGCCGAAAAATTTTAGATAATAGAGAATCAATAGAGGGAAGGTAAGCTAACTTCCGACTTCGCGAGACATGAAGTCCCAAAAAACTTGGAAGTTGGGCCCCAGGTCATAGCGGAGGTCACATCAGAGGGGTCCATAGGAAGGGAGCTAGCGCTCGCTAGGCTCCAGTTTTGGATTTCGGAAATCAGGAGAATATGAAGAGGCTCGCATTAAAGAACCTAAAACACGAGGTCGCGAAGATCCTTTGGGGTAAGTTCTAGGTCATGGCCCAAGGTCGCATGTAGGAAAGTGTAGTGGAAAGAACTAACACCCAAAGCTTTGGAAGCATGAAGGTGGGTGCAAATTTCATGAGTTATACGCCAAAGGCTGAAAAGCCGGTGTTAGTTGTGGAAGGATACCATCACAGTTTCTAGGTGATGGATTGACTCGAAGAGCCCCCAACATCCCATGGAAGCTCCCTGAGCATTCAAACCTCGTATTGATCCCGATGAAAGTAGTTAATGAAAGCGAGGATGGTGGTTGAAACCTCATTTCACCCCATAAATGGAAAGCATGGAAGTACTAGCCTTGGAGGCAAACTGATAGCTCAAAGTTCCCCTGTGGATGGATCTCCTTTCAAAGCCCATATCAAGCTGGGCTCACGTATGGCAGAAGAAATGTATGTTTAGAATGAGAGAGAAGGCGCATATGGAAAGCCTTGAATGCAGGGGCCCAATCGTGCTCCTGGTAGTTGTAGATAGTTCTGAGTATAAAAAAGTAGTTTTGATATTTTGTTAAGGTCATCAACTGGTTGAGAAGAGCTCCCTATTTTGTAATGTTTTGATGCTAGAACTATTCTCTGGTTATGTATTAAATTTGAGACTTTCATGTTAATAGAAGTCAACTTCTTTTCATCTCTCTGTAGAAATTGTGCTAAAACACTTGGGCATGTAGGATCTAGTCGAGGGTTTTTATGTTGTTGTAATGTAGGTTTTATTACAGTGGTATCGTGACCAGTTTTAGTCAGCTCCCTTGTTATATTTTCCCCTCTTACACTGAATGGATTGGTCATGGAGGGTCGATTCGAGTTGTTGTAGTTTCATGGTGATGTAGGTTTGATCATTGTGTTGTTGTGACTGTGTTGTTTGGACATATTTCAGTGTTTGAAGCTTGAGCTTAAGAGTGATCTCGAGTCTGAGTTTTTGTTCTCCAAACTGCTTGAAGGCCTAATGCCCATAACAGTCTTGTTCACATTTATCACTAAGTATTCCCTCTTCTCACACTTAAACTCAATTTACTGATTGAAGTTAATGTGGCCCTCACTTCCTTGTGCATTTCTTGTCCAGTTATGTGTTGACCATCATTCATATTTTGAGTTTTGTCCATTGACCTCCACTCATATAAAACCAACATACACAAAAAATGTTGATGGGTACTGGGATATTCCTCCCGCAATATGAGGGTGACTCTTAGTGCTAACACTTTCTTCAAGGGAAACTAGGCATGTTCCTTTTATTGGTATAGGGCAACAACAAAGAACTTGGAAAATGAAGCAAGGATATTTGAAGGTTGAGGAATGTGGGTTTTCCTTACAAACCAAAAATAGAAGAAGCCATTGGTATATTGACAATGCATTCTTAAAGCATATGAATGGAGATACAAATAGATTTGTAACACTAAAGAAAGAAAAAGAGGGCTCTGCCACGTTTGGAAATGATAACTCAACAAAAATTATAGGAAAATGCACAGTAAGTCTTGGAAACAAAGATGTTGTGGCAGAAAATGTCCTACTCATTGAAATTGTGAAGCATAATTTGATAAGTGTGAGACAAATGTGTGATCAAGGAAACACACTTATATTAAATTCAAAATAATGTGGAATAAGGGAAGAAGGATTAGGCAAGCTAGTGGAAACAATGACAAGGACTCCAAAAAACATATACATCTTGAAAGAGATCGAAGAAGAAAGATGTTTTTTTGGGAAAAGAAGATGAAAGTTGGATTTGGAATAGGAGAATGGGCCATACACACTTTGATAATCTTGTCAAGATCAACAAGAAGAAAATTGTAAGAGAAATTCCAAAAATTACAAAGCCAACAAATACTATGTGCAAGCATTGTCATTATGGAAAACAAAGAAAGTTGAATTCAAGACAAAAGAATACTCTACGACAAAACCATTAGAGATTGTACACACTGATTTATGTAGGACCAAAAGAACAAAAGGGATGGATGGTGAACAATACTTCATGCTACTCATTGATGAGTACACTAGAATGACTTGGGTTTTCTTCCTCAAGAAAAAAATCATAAACTTTTGAATGTTTCAAGGTATTCAAGGAACTAGTTGAAAATGAAATTGATTTGAAAATAAAATTCTTAAGATTAGATAATGGAGGTGAGTTTACTTCAAATATATTCACGGATTTATGTGAAGAACATGGAATAAAAAAGACAATTCTCAACAAAATGGAGTTATTGAAAGGAAAAACAACTAGAACACCTCAACAAAATGGAGTTATTGAAAGGAAAAACAACTAGAACACCTCAACAAAATGGAGTTACTGAAAGGAAAAAAAAAGCAATACAAGAAATGGCCAGAACCATGTTGAATGACTTCAAGCTAAGTGATATATTTTGGGGATAAGCGGTGCATACAACCGTTCATATATTAAATATAGGATTGATCAAAAGTAATATTGATAATGCTCCATATGAGTTATGGAAAGGAAGACCGGCCAATGTCAATCACTTTAGCTTGTTTGGAAGCAAGTGTTACATAAAAAGGGAAGACAAGAAGATTGGAAAATTTGATTCCTGGGTGGACGAAGGAAAATTTGTTGGGTACTCATGCAAAAGAAAAGCATGTAAGTGATGAAATATACGACTCAACAATATAGTGGAAATCATAAATGTAAAATTTGATGAACAGACTTGCTGAAGACCAGGAAGGAAAGAAGAAATTCAAACATATTTGAAGAATAGGAAAATCAAGAACTAAAGCAAGAAGAAGAGGAGGAAGAAGAAGAACAACAAGAAGAGAAGAAACTAGAAGTAGAACAACAAGAAAATAACCAATAATATTTCTAGACACCTTCTATGACACTTAATTGTTAGGTTTAGAAGAAAATACACCAGAACAAATCATTGGAGATATAAGTACCAGAGTAGAAACCAAAAGAAGAAGGCAAGCACGAACACCTAAACAAGGACATTTTTCACTATTTTCCACAATTGAACCAAGTAACTTTGAGGAAGCTAGAAATGATGAACATTGGATCAAGGCTATGGAATAATAACTAAATCAAATAGAGAAGAATGAGACATGGGAACTAGTTCCAAGACCAAAGGACAAATATGTGATTGGGACAAAATGGGTCTTCAAAAACAAATTGAATGAAGATGGACATGCAACCATAAACAAAGAAAGACTAGTGTGCAAGGGATATGCTCAAGTTGAAGGAAAGTTTTTTGAAGAAACCTTTGCTCCCATGGATAGAATGCAAGCAATCAGAATGTTCTTGGATTATGCATGCTCCAAAAGGATCAAAGTGTATCAGATGGATGTAAAATCAACTTTTCTAAATGGATAATTAGAAGAAGAAGTATACATAGAATAACCAAAAGGGTTTCTACTATTAGAAAATGAAGACTATGTTTGGAGATTGAAGAAAGATCTCTATGGACTTAAGCAAGCTTTGAGAGCTTGGTACTCAAGATTGGACAAGTACTTACAACAACAAGAATTCATAAGGGGAAATGAATATAGAAACCTCTACATAAAAGTGGATCAAGGCAGTATGATTATTATTGAAGTGTATGTTGATGACATCATCTTTGGAAGTGATGATGATAGATTGAGTCAAAAGTTTGCTAAGGATATGCATATTGAATTTTAAATGTCCACACTTGGGGACTTGAATTTCATCTTGGGACACCATATATCTCATCTAGATGAAATAATTTTCATTTCCCAAACCAAGTACATGAAGGAAATGTTAAATAAGTTCAAAATGGAAGTCTGTAAACCTATGAGTAATCCTATGGTTACCGGTTGCAAGTTGAGAAAAGATGATGAATCTAAAGAAGTGGATCAAAGAATATACAAATCAATGATTGGTAGTCTACTCTATGTGAAAAATTCAAGACCATATGTAATGCAAGAAGTTGGATAGGTCACAAGGTTTCAAGTGACACCAAAGGAAACCCATGTTCTAGTAGTGAGAAGGATCTTCATTTATCTTAAAGGAACACAAATTTTGGGCTATCATATTTGAAAGGAAATGAGTTATCTATGGTTTCCTACATGGATGCTTATTTGGAAGAATTATTGATGACAAAATAAGTTCAAGTGGAACAACTTTCTACTTAGGTGATTGCTTAGTCCTGGTTGAGAAACAAGCAATCTTCAGTATCTGTATCCACAACATAAGGAAAATATATCGCATAAGTAACATGTTGTACTTAGATTCTATAGATGAAGAAAACCATACAAGACATACTAGTGATATATGATGAGCCTATTCTAATACTCTGTGACAACACTAGTGCTATAAGCATTTTCAAGAATCCAGTGATGCATTCGAAGACCAAACATATTCCTATTAAGTTCCACTTTCTGCGGGAACAAGTCATAGAAAATAATATCAAGTTGGATTAGATTGGGACAAAATAATAGATTGGAAACATATTCACAAAACCTCTTGCCAGGGAGACCTTTGAGTATCTTCAATAAAAACTAGGAGCAATTTCTTCTCTAAATTGATTTCCATAATCTTCTGCAAGAAAAAAGGGGAATACTGTTAGGAGGAGTTACCCTTTTACATTGATGTCAAAGGGGGAGAGAAAACCAATAAAAATAGAAGCATGAAGATAGGGGTAGTCAACATGAATACAAGAGGATAGTACAATAATTGGGATTAGAGCATGAAGACAAGGGGGAGCACGAATTTTTTACTAAGTTGACATCAATGCCAAAGGGGGATATTGTTGGAAAACTTGTTTTCATTGATGTCAAACTTAGAAGAATCCATAAAGAAAATCATATAATCCACTAAAAGTGATGGAAATGTGTCCACTTAAAGAATATTTAAAGATCCTTGAAGGATCCTTGACATAAGTGTATATAACTCCAAAGTGATCCCTTTATGGTGTAGCTTTTAATCATGGCCCTCATAGAATGAGATAACATGTGGTTGTTTCCACATGCCCACTTTGAGTTGTACACAAATAGAGACTTGAAGAAGCTAAGTGAATAATCCTCTAAATCCAAGTGAAGAAGCCCCTAAATATAATAGAACAAGCCCCTAAAGTAAATTAAAGAATCCCCTAAGGTTGACCATCCTTAAGGAAGAGGT
Organism: Picea engelmannii; assembly: GCA_009831015.1. NCBI lineage: Eukaryota > Viridiplantae > Streptophyta > Pinopsida > Pinales > Pinaceae > Picea > Picea engelmannii. Next base: position 3,854 of record WSFP011441476.1, on the reverse strand, counting down.
GCGACCCAAAAGTTGTGACCCTTGGTCGCACCCCCTCATGTGGAGAAGACTCAAGTAAATAAGAGGAACCTAATTTGGAATTTTCATCACACCAATTTGACATAGCCAAGAAAGATGAGATAATTTCCAAGGGAATATGAAGTGAAGAAGGGAAAATTTTCAAGGGAAGATGAAGTTTTGTGATGATTTGTTCTAGGGTTTTCTTTGAAGGCGATCTTGGAATTTTCAATATAAAGGTTTGGATTTATATTTAGTGGAAGTTGAGGTTTTTACAACTAGGGTTTTCTTCTTAAAAATGAACCATTGTGCCATTTTCACTATAATGTTTTTTGGGGATGATTAAAGGAGAGAAACTTGGAGGAATTTCATAGAATAGATTGAAGAATATTGAGTACTAGTTTTAGATCCCGATTCATTATAGGTACAAAGTTATACTTGTTGGAAGTTAGGGTTTGTGACTAATGTAGAAACTAGTCCCAAATAGGTGTTCGAGATAAAACAATTATATCTGAAGTTTGGTAGGTCCAAATTGAATTCCACTTGTTGAATTAGAAGGATAAAATATCCTAATATCAAAGGTCCAAGTTTCAGAATCATAAACGAAAAATTGAGCTCATGGTCAATCTTACAATTTTGCATATTTGAGGTACAGTTATGAGTAGTTTTGTATGTAGATTTAAGAAGTGATTTTTGGATTGTATTTGAAGGTTGATTTGATCCTGTATCATCATTTAAAATATTCCAAGGGGATTGGTTTATCCTGTCAATAGGTGCTGGAAAACGTAGGAAGTGGGTGCTTCCTTCAAGTTGGTGCTTGTAAAATCTTGAAACTACTTAAGAAAAGTTTATGTGGTTTTCTCCAAGTTGGGTTTCCATGTAAAAATCTGTGTCCAATGTGTATGCGCTTATGTGATGATGAATGACATGATTAATTTTTAATGTTTATGTAGTTCTTGAAGGTTAATGTTTTTTAAATAACTTTATATTGATTTACCCCCCCTCAATATTCTTGAATATTCTAACATCTAGGATGACAAAAAAATTCACCCAAAAATTGATAAACGTATGAGGAGGTTACAAGTCCAAATGAAACACATAGAAAATGAAGAGTCTCGAAAGGGGAATGGTTGTAACTATTCGAGACAAAGAAGAAATGAAGAGTCCAAGATAACAATGGTTCAAAGGGGTAGTAATTGAAACTATTGTAAATATAATTTCACCCCAGCTAAGAGAAGGGGGGCTGGATAACACATAATTGGGTCTTGTATAACTCTTTATCAAGCTTGGGGAAATATTTGAAGGCTCTTGGCTTTTTCTTGTATCTCATTTGGATGAAATTTGTATAAAGAATGAATATAAGGGAAAGCTAATTCAAGGTCTATTCCATTCCAGGGAAAATTTTAAGGATCCATATTTTTCTTAAAGCATAGAAACCTTGGCGAATATTACGAATACTTAAAATGCTAACCATAAAATGTTTGGTGATTTTTTTTTCAAATATTCAAGTCTCTAAGGATTTTATATACTTTATAGAAAGTTTGGGTGATTTTTAGACGAAAATTGTTTTATCTTATAGAATTTGGGAAAATCACTTTAGAAAAAAATGGAAATTGGCAAACAATTTTTGGAAAACAAAACATGCAAAACTATCCCATGAGATAAATTTAGCCCCTAATATTTTCCCTAATTCATTCAATAGTGCATTGTTGTTTTATTTCTTTCTATAGATGTTAACAATTTGTCACTACTTTCAATTGTCGTTGTAGGAAAGATTTGTGAATGGATTATGATCTCAATTATAGGGACATAGTGATTTTCATCTATATCCATATGGGTATTCTAGTATAGTTTCTTATTGAGAAATATGAACTATTTATGTTTCCATAAGAAAAATTGTATTCCTACAATTGAATTTTGTTACTATTAGAATATGATTGCATTTGCATAGTATATTAGGATTGCATTTACGATTTAGTCCAATTTAAATGAACAAGTCTCTCTTTGAAGAGAAATCTATTTAGTTAAAATCAACTGGGCCCACATTCCATTAGGACCTACCATCAAACAATTCTCCCTCACTCATTGACAGACCATTTTGACCCATCAACAGAAATGGTGCTAGAAGGAGGGTAGATGACAAGTTGATCGTATGGATTCTTTCATGTTAATTATTTTTAATTATTAATGGCTCCTTCCCAAACCCCTATATAGATATCTTTTTCTAGTTCCGTGTCTTATATCACTCCTAGAAAGATAGTGTTGACGGGTCCGAATGGCATGTCAAGCATATAAGGGAAAATGCTCGATGACAGGTCCCAATTAGGCCTACTTTCATTTGGTGTAGTGTTTACTACGATTTGATGGGCCTCGCTTCCTCTCATAATTAAAAGAAATAAGAGGGGAAAGATAACAGACTACCCCCCAAAGAGTCCTATTTAATCCTAAGACTAATAAAACTAAAAACAAACTAATCTAATCCTAACTAATCCTAATTTATCCCGCGATAAAAACTAAAAGATAAGTATAGCGAAAGATAATATCCAGACAACATAAATAGTTTATGACAACCCACACATGTTAGCACAATAATATTATAGAAATCATCTCAAATAGTTGAAGAAGATAACTATAACATCATCCCTACACTCATAATAAATCACAACAACATAAGGATTCTAAATACTAAGCACAAAAATAGTTCACATGATCAATACCCAGAAAACTTAAAGCACAAATACAAGTGTAGACTAGTCCCACAAGCATTTGCTAACAATCAAGACTTCAAAATGTCTTGTTCTCTTTATTACTCATAAATAATAGTAGCATCTTTTGTTACAAAGGGAAAAAGACAAATCTCTATGCTATGAGTTCTCTTTTTTAAGACTAGAGAGAGTCCCCCTGTTCTCATGGCTGCTCGTTTTCATTGCTTTTTATTTTTTTTCTCACATTTTTAAAATTGGCATGTGAGCCTTACAAAGAGAAGCTGTAAAAACTCACGAGTGATCATTTTTTCCCTAAGGTAGTTTACAAATGATATTCATTAAAAAAACAATCATTGACTTGGTCCATTGGCGTTATCTTCTGTTCCCCAAATGTTTCTGAGTGTTTTTGGATTTGGCCTGCTGAAAAATATCAATTTGTCTTATTATCCTCTATCTCAGATTTTTGTTCAACTATTTTTGGCTCGATTTCGTTGTCTATATCTCAAGATATGATTATTTTAAGTCTGCCTGGCCGATTCTTCATCCGAATTCGGGTTCCACCCGTGTTTTGAAATTTTGGACATTTTCTACTCTCAATATGATATCACTTTATATCCCAACCTGTTCTTTTCTCCTATATCTTACCATTGATCCCTCCTAGACTTGATTTCATCTCTCGTAGCTCCAGATGTGGATGTTTGAAGTTGGTATGGGAAATCTTCCCCCAAATTTGTGGTCTGCTATTTTTTGCATTGTTTGATGTATTTTGTCTGTTGTTTGGCCTAGATACCTATACCAATGCATTCTTCCATCTGATACCTTTCCAATGAGGAATAGCGGGCCTCATTCTGACACCTGTAGAAAAAATTATGGTCATTTAAAACTCGTCACTCAACAACCATTGATCAAGCCCACAGGTTAATTTGGACCATTGATTCTTGAGCCTGCAAAAGAAAAATTCCACTTGCATAAGAGATCCACACTTAGACACGAAATGACTTATACCTTATGAATAGTTGGAATAGAACCTAGGCGGCATGGGACCCATGACTTGTAGCATAATTTTCTCTAATTTTCCCTTTTTATTTTTTTCACTTTTTAGACATTAGGAAAATAATTAAAAATAAAATAAATCAAAAAATGAAATTAAAA
>WSFP011441472.1:0-20560 GCA_009831015.1 Picea engelmannii | reverse complement strand
ACGATTTAGTGGACAAGGCACCCGGTCCAACCAAATGGAAGTAAACCTTGTATTGGGAAATATTTCTCACCATGGGTGCTCGGTGTGCCAAAGGGAGTTGACCAAGGTGACATGTGACAAACATTATCCATCGGTTGAAGTTTGCTAAGTTGACAATTGGTTGTGCAGACATGACTTGGGTGCCCAGGAAAAACATCAAAGTTGGATGGAAGAAGGAGGGTGCACTTAGGTTAGTTGGGAAACTCACCTAAGGGATATGCACACCTTAAACAAAGTTCATCCCAAGAGTTATGTGGACAAGTTACGAAACGTCGGGTCACTCTAAGGCAAAGGATGCGCTAGTTTGGATAGTTGGGAACCTATATATGTCAAGGAGGAGACCGAATGAAGGGGAAGATCAGAAGTGACATTCATACTTAATAATCACTGAGTTGGGGATCTGAGGTAGCATCTTAGTAGAGAGGTAAATCTCCTCCCAAGGGGCCAAGTCGACCTTGGTGGGTGACTTGTGTCGCCTTGGGGAGACTACATCAAAGAGCAGAATAGGGTGAGATTTTCTTGAACTCAAGGAAGTTGTTGGATGAGAATATTTGGGTAGAGGAATTGGGTGTTACAAGTTGAAAAAATGAAAGCAACATGAGGTGAAGTTGAAGTCATTTGTCAAGTGTTTTGGTCAATGGTATGAAGGGTTTTTCAAGGTGATGAAGGAATTCTATCTGTTGTGTTTTGCATAGGTTCTTGTGTAAACTTGAGCAGAAACTCATTGTAAATATATCTTTGGTGTGACACAAGTTGTAGACTCGACACACTTATGTCTTTGTAATAAAATTTGGGTGTTATCTTGGTTTGGCCGTGCACTTGCATATTTCATTGTTACTGTGTATGGATGTGATCTTTACTTGTTGATGTTTTAAGTAAAAGATGAAAACATAAATTGTTAAGTAATAAATGAATGTAAGAGTAAGGCATATTCTGGGTCAAGTAAACCGATGTGGTCTTGTCATCGAGTTGAAAAGTTTTGGTGCCACACATCATTAGGAATGCTTGATGTTTCCACCATCCAACTGAATTTCTCTAGCGGTGTGACAAGAACCCTCCTGAAGCATTCCATTTTCCACAGTGATGATGTGGCATCCCCATCATAGATCAATGCACTGTCATGGATCCCAATATAGTGACACATATCTCAATGAAGTACATGCATCCAAAATAAAATGTCATGGATCCCAATGTCGATGGATATGATCAAATATGGGTACTTATATCCGAATTTAGCATCATCGATCCCAATGTAGTGTCATGATCTTGAGGTATGGTACATGTTTCCCAAGGCATGGATGATACCCCATATACATGTACAAAAATACCAATACAAGAAACCCCACTCATAGTGGTGGTCTAACCTTCTTACAAGGCATTAGATGATGCACATATTATGCTTCTCTTCTCGAAACAACATAACAAGGGATAATTTTGAAAATTGCCTAAGTTTACCATGGGAGGACACTTTTTGTTGGGTTGTTATATTCTTTGCAATGAAATTCCAGTCAAGGTGGATCGGCTGACAATGAAATTTTGAGGTGGTTCGACCAGGTAAATTCGAAGTCGAAGATATCTACAACAAGTAGAATAGTTAATCTTTAAAGAAATAATTTTAGAGGTTGTTGGTCATGCAGATGTAAAACGAATTAGCTACAGGGTTGTCCTTGTGTAAAGCAAGAAGGAATGATGTTGATTGTGTCTTAGGTGTAGAACAAGGTTAGACATGTAACTTTTTATTCTTAATAAATAAGACAACAAGAGAGGAAAAAGCTCAAGGAATGTTGGTTTTCCAGCGTAAAATTTATATGTACTGTGTGTTTTCTTTGTCATTTACTTTCTTGATTAAATCATTCTTCCTCTCTTCTGCTAAGTTTAGTGTGGAAGTGTTCCTCATTTCCTAACATCTAGTTTCAGAGCTTGGTTTAACAAACTTGAATATGAGCTAAACCCTAGGTTCAGTAAGATTCATAAGTTATAAATATTTGAATATTGTGCTTAAAAGAATGGAAAGAAGTATGATTCGACTTTGCCTTGCAAATTCGGTACCGTTGAATGTCTCGAGTGAAGATTCAGCCAAGAAACTGTGAGACAAGTTGGGAAGCTTGTACGAGTCGAAATCCTTGGTAAATAAGTTGTTTCTCATAAAGAAACTATATCTTTTGAGGATGAGTGAGAGGAGTTCGGTGACTGAGAATTTAAATGTGTTTAATACCATTATAAGCTAGTTATCCCTTATGGATATTAAAATCATTGAAGAAGAGAAATCTATCATCCTATTATGTTCTTTTCCAGACTCCTGGGATATCTTAGTTGTGGCTATAGGGAGTAATTCAACCACATTAGTTATAGAAGACATGATTTCATCTCTATTGTCAGAATAAATGAGAAGGAAGAATATGGAAGGATCGACCAAAGATGCATTAGTGGTGAGAGTTCAACTGGTTGACAGAGATAAAGACAAATTCTCTGGTAGAAGGTATAAGTCAAAGGGTAGATCTAAATCCCTTGTTCATTCAACGAGAAGATGCTACAAATGTAGTAAATCTAGGAATGACAAAAGGGACTGCGACTCAAAGGAAATGGAAGTCAGTATAGGATCATATGAGAAGTAGTTGGCTAAGAGAAAGACAACTCTAGATATGGGAGGCAATGTGTACCTGACTTCGATCGGTCGAAACAAGATGTTTGGTTGATAGACTCCAAAGAATCCTATCATATGACACTATATAGAGAATGTCTTTTGTGAATATGAAGGAGGATATGTGTTCTTGGGGGATGATTCGACAACCAAAATTGTCAAACGAGGAAGAGTTTGTTTGACATTGGAGGATGGGAGGAACAGAACCCTTCCAGGTGTGCTACATGGGTTGGAAAGAAACCTAATATATGTCAACAAGATGATTGATGTAGGGGTGCATACTCTATTTCAGAAGGATACATGCAATATAGTTAGAGGTGTGATGGTCTTAATGAAAGGAATTCATATTGGAACCCTATACAATTTATTAGGGAATGTCAATGTGACTGGGTGCAACAACATCATTGTTCCTAAAGTTGACTCGACTTCGACTCCACTTGGGTTGATTCGATTCAACCCAAATCTACAATTCATTGTAAAGGCGACCCAAACATGCTATGGTACAAAAGGATGGGACATATGGGCATAAAAAAGGTATGGTCGAATATTTTCCTGAATATAATTTATAAGTTGACTTTTGTGAACATTGTGTATATGGAAACAAAATTAGGGTGAGACTACCATCTGGAGAAACAAGGGAAAATGGGATTCTAGAGTTGGTTCATAGTGATGAGTTTGGACCTGTTCCAGTGCCTTCACTTGGTGGATCCCCGTATTATGTCTCCTTCATAGATTATTTTATCAAAAAAACATGGATGTATTTATCGAGGAAGAAAACAAAGGTTTTAGAGAAATTCAAAGATTTTAAATCTCTCATAGAAAACTAGACAAATAAGAAGATTAAAGTGTTGAGAACTGACAACGGTTGTGAATTCCGTGGAAAGGAATTTGATGAGTTCTACAAGTAGTGTGGTATAGCACACCAAAATACCTCACCATATACCCCACAAAAAAATGGAGTTGTTGAGAGAATGAACATGACATTGATGGACAAGGAAAGGAGCATGCTCAGTGGTGTTGGGCTCGCACAAGAATTATGGGCAGAGGCAATTGACACTGCAAAATATCTGGTGAATATGTCTCCTTCGTCAGTGCTAATTGACACAAATCCACATGAGTTATGGTCTGGTAAGAATCTTTCAGTTTCATATCTAAAAGTATTTGGTTGTGATGCATTTGTGCATATTCCCAAGGAAAAGAGGAGCAAGTCGGACAAGAAATCAGTTAAGTGTATTTTCATTGGATACAAAGAAGGAATGAAAGGATATAAGCTCTAGAATCTTGCATCAAGGAAAATAGTGCGTAGTCGAGATGTGGTCTTCATATAATTCGAAAGGAATTTTGAGTCTGAAGTGATTGTTCAAATAGAGAATGGTCCAAAAAAGGTGCGGTTTGAACAGAGGAACAAAGAATATGATTTAGATGAGTCAACTAAATCAGGAGAAGAGGTAGAAAAATTGACCCGGGTTGTAAGGAGTTTGGAATGAGTAAGAAAACCAGTCGAAAGGTATAGTTTTCTCGAATTTAGTAATGCATTTTTGTTAACTTCCACCGATGAGAAGCCTAATTTGGTAGGGGAGGCAGTCAACTCAACAGAGGGAAAACCCTGGAAGGATTCCATGGTCGAAGAGACGGAATCATTGCACAAGAATGATACGTGGGACTTAGTCAAATTACCTAGTGGAAGGTAGCCTATCAGTAGAAAATGGGTATTCAAGAAGAAGATGAATGCAACAGGTCAATTTGATACATTCAAAGCTCGACTAGTAGTGAAAGGATATTCCCAAGTTGAAGGATTCGACTTCAATGATATTTTTTCCCCTGTTACAAAATTAACTTCCATTACATTACTAATGTCTCTAGCTACAACATTTGATCTGGAAATACATTGTTCCTACATGGGCACCTTGAAGAAGAAATCTACATGAAACAACCTAAAGGATTTGTTGTAAAGGGTAAGAAAGATTTTGTGTGCAAACTGAAAATATCCCTTTATTGTCTAAAGCAATCACCAAGGATGTGGTACCAAAAGTTTGACACATATGTCCTTAGTTTTGGGTTTGTGAGAAGCAAAGTTGATCACTACATATATTCCAAAAAATAAGGTGGGAGTTTCATATATGTAGCATTGTATGTCGACGACATGTTATTGATTGGAAATAACATGAGTGAAATAAAGGAAGTGAAGAAGAAGCTATCCTCCAAGTTCGACATGAAGGATATTGGAGCATAAAATTTCATTTTGAGAATGGATATCAAGAGAGATCAAGCATCTAAAAATATTTGGTTGAATCAGAAGAAGTATATTGAAACAATTTCGAAGTGTTTCAACATGCAGGATTACAAACTTGTGAAGGTGCCAATTTCTATGGGATCAAGGCTAACTATTGAATAGTGTCCAAGGAAACAAGAGGAAATAGAGGACATGGCATGTGTTCCCTATGCAAGTGTTGTTAGTATTCTAATGTATGCGATGGTGTGAACTCGACCACAAATTTCCCATGCAGTAGGAGTATTGAGAATATTCATGCCAACACCTGGAAAGGAGCACTAGATAGATATCAAGATAGTATTCAATTATTTGTGTGGCACAAAAGAGTATGCTATATTATACCAAGGAAAAACTAGAGGAGACAATGAATTAAATGTACATGGATTTTTCAACGCCAACTGGGTTGGAGATTTTGATCGATGAAGGTCAACCAATGGATATGTGTTCAAGATTTTCAGTCGAGAAATCAGTTGGATGAGTAAGTTATAGGCGTTTGTAGCCTTGTCAACAAAAAAATTTGAATACATGGCAGCCACTCATGGAAGTAAAGAAGTAGTATGGTTACAAAGGTTGTGTTCAGGAATCGGGTTTGAGAAGAAATCTATGAAGATAAGTTGCGACAGTCAAAGTGCAATATTCCTACAAAGAACCCAACTTACCATTCTAAGACTAAGCATATTGGTGTACAATAACATTTCATAAGAGACATGGTAGATAGAAACAAGGTGTTGTTGGAGAAAGTAGACACTTTGGAAAACATAGCAGACTCTTTGATCGAGTCTGTGAGTGTTGTGAAGTTCTCTTGTTGCAGAGAGAAAAGGGGCATTGATGCCCTGGGTTTGTGAACGAGATTTCATAAATCTCTCAATTTAAACATAGAATAAAACAAGTGGGAGAATGTTGGGTTGTTATATTCTTTGCAATGAACGTCCAGTTGAGGTGGATTGACTGACAGTCGAAGGTCGAGGTGGCTTGACTGGGTAAAGTAGAAGTCAAAGATATCGACAACAAGTCGAAGGTTGAGGTGGTTCAACCGAGTAAAGTTGAAGTTGAAGAAATAAAAATCAATTCGAAGAGGTCAACTAACAAGAGGTCGATAGGCAAGCACGTGGCAACCGAATGAAGATCAATTGGTAGTCGACTGTAAAAAAATCCTGAGATTCGCAAGATTTGTAGCTAATGATTTGCGTTAATCTGTAATTGTTTTTGGGCACCTTTCCTTATGGTTTTTCCTACTACAAATCCTATATAAAATGTATGTTGTAATATTGTAAACGCTAATCGTAAAATAGCTAATCTTTAGAGAAATCATTTTAGAGGTTGTTGGTCATGCATATATAAGCGGAATTGGCTACATGGTTGTTCTTGTGTAAATAAAGAAGGTATGATGTCAATTTTGTCTTAGGTGTAGACCAAGGTTAGACATGTAACATTTTATTCTGAATGAATAAGACAACAAGAGAGAAAGACGCTCAAGGAATGTTGGTTTTCCCGTTTCGGTTTCCAGGGTAAGATCTCTATGTACTGTGTGTTTGCTTTGTCATTTAATTTCTTGATTAAATATTTCTTCCTCTCTTATGCTAGGTTTAGTGTGGAATTTTTCCTCATTTCATAACACTTTTATCCCCTTATTACACATGAAAAATACCAAGACAAGTAATATTTCCTAGATAATTGGGTTAGACGTAGGTGAAAAGGTGAATAAATTATGGAGGGGGGAGGGAAATGTCATGAAATGACCCTCAAAAACTCATATGAGGATAAAGGTCCTTTTTTATATTCTGAATAACTTTCAAGAGCTAGGAATATTCCTTATTTGTATATGTAACCCTTCTGAGAAGGAGCTTCTTCTTAGATTTAACACCTTGGATCTTTATTGATTTCTCCTTTCATTGTTTGTTTTCTTAATCTATTCATTTTATTGAATAAGTCTCATTTCTTTACATATTCATAGATAAGCATGGGACTAAGGGCATTGGCCTTTTTAATGAGGTTTCATAGCTACAACCTTATTATCTTTTTATTTAATTTCACTCTTCGCCTCTATCCTTTTTGGATTTATTTGACTTAGGATTACATTATTTTTTCATTTTGTTTATGTTAGATCTTGCTAGATGACATTTGATAATCCAAAGATGTGCAGGGGATTTTTTTTTTTATGAACAAGATGGAAGTGAGAGGGACGGGTGAAAAGGTATTATGTATGTTTGGGATATGGACATGATACAGCCACTTAATCACTAGTAGTATGACTAGACTCAAAACCCATCACATATTTAAAGGAAAATCATGTCCCCCATGGTAAAATGAGACAAAATATCAAATTGTTAATGTCATGGAGTTTCTATTGGATAACACTTGAATCTTTACCATTTTCATGACTAGTTTAGAAGTTATAACATCATTTTTGAATGAAAAAGAAATGCATGGGGAGAAGAGCATGGCATATGAAGTATTTCATCTTAAACCAAAGTACAATGACCAAACATATTGAAAGCATAATATACCAAGTGCATACATAATCTGAGGTGTGAGGTTGGATAGAATCAATATACCATGACTGAGTTGGCTAAGTGGTGAAGGTTGAATCATCATGCAATTGGGGGAGAATAAAGATAGAATTTTCATCTAAATGGCATGATCAATTGACCTCATGTGAGATGGAACATGACATATCGGCTAATTAGGATGGATCCAAGACTGTTACCCTGAAAGGGCAATACATACTTTCTAGGTGGGAAAATTGGAGCTTCTAGCTTGTAAGTCCATTTTATGGGAAATTCCCACTTTGTTAATTTGGGGTCTAGAACATTCCAGAGCCCATTTGAGGCCTTAAATGACCATTTTTTGGTTAAAAACTTTGCAATTCTTACTCTTAGCCTCTCAAATTTTTTCTACACTTCAAGAGATTTCCAATAGTGTGAAAATCACCTTAGTCAAAGCTCATAAGTGGAAGTTATGCCTCCCACGAGTTTACTTATCATGTTGACCACCATGGTATCGAGTGGATGCCACATTAGATTCCATTATTCACACATGTGGAGATAGTCATATGTGGACTTTCAAGAAGATTCTAGAGGGAACAAAATCCTAACATTAATTGTAGGTTGAGGCATGTGAAATCCATAACCCTAATCCTAGATAAATATCAAGCTATGTTAAAAATTGAACCACTAGGAAAGGAAGTGGCTCCATTCTTATTGTGTTGAGTATTGTTCCATGGGATAGAAAAACATTGGGAGTGGGATATTGATGTAGAATAGAGGAAGTAGAAGATCCTCTAGTAGCTATATTGACCATAGTGTCCTTGGAGACTCCATAGTGTATTTTGATTTCATAACTGAGAAGAAAAGAGTAGAGAATGGCCCTTGCCTTCTCGCTAGGTTTTTCCAGTATTGGGTTTTTGATATGACCCCAAGGGGGGCATATATGGGGTTAATTGTATATGATATGACCCCAAGGGGGGGCATATATGGGGTTAAATGTACATGTAATGTGTAAATTTATATGTAATAGGGTCACCCTAATAGTAAAGGGGCCTCATGTGAAATGTGTGAATAGGTATTTATAGAGATCATGTATTCATTACTGAGAGATGTGAATTGTGAAGTATGAATGTATTTGGGTATTTGGAGGAGGTTCTCGTATTCCTTAAGGGGATATTGTGTAACTTGTCTCTCTTATCTATCTTGGAGTTGTTCCCCATGCTCACATTGGTGTACATGGTGTGTACTTCTGGTTTATTGTGACATTTTAAGGTTTTGGAACATAAAAAATTTCCTATGGTATATCTTGTGTTCATTGTGTGGATAACATTTTATTTGCTTGTATTCTTTATTTCAATTTCAATTTTTTTAGTATTTCATGCATTAAGCTAGTAATATTGAATATGGAATCTAATTAAAACACAATATAATAACGATTTTATAATATTGTAACATTTGTTGTTATGAATTGTTCTAGTGGAATACCCATGATAGTGTTGGGTTGTTATATTCTTTGCAATGAAACTCTAGTCAAGATGGATCAACTCACAGTCAAAGTGGAAGTAATCGAAAACAAGTCAAATTTCGAGGTGGTTCGGCCGGGCAAAGTCAAAGTCTAAGAAATAGAAAGCAAGTCAAAGAGGTCAACTGAAAAGAGGTCGATAGATGGCCGCATGAAACCGAATGAAGGTCGGCTAGTAATCTGACTTGGTAGTGGACTGTAACAAAATCTTGAGATTCATAGGATTTGTAACCAATGATCTGCATGGATATGTAACCAATTTTGAGAGTCTTTATTTAGGGTTTTTCCTATTGTAAATCCTATAAATAAGGCATGTTGTAATGTTATAAAATCTAATTGTAGAATATCTAATCTTTAGAGAAATTTTTTAAGAGCTTGTTGGTCATGCATATGTAAGTTGAATTGGCTACAGGGTTGTTCTTGTGTAAAGAAAGAAGGTATGATGTCTATTGTGTCTTAGGTGTAGACCAAGTTTAGACATGTAACCTTTTAATCTAAATGAATAAGACAACAAGAGAGAAAAACACTCAAGGAATGTTGGTTTTCCCATTTGGGTTTCCATGGTAAAATCTTTTGTGTATTGTGTGTTTGATTTTTCATTTAATTTCTTGATTAAATCTTTCTTCCTCTCTTCTTCTAGGTTTAGTGTGGAAGTGTTCCTCATTTCCTAACATGTGTTATCAGAGATTGGTTTAAAAACCTTGAATATGAGCTAAACCCTAGGCTTAGTAAGAGTCGTAAGTTAGAAATATTTGCAGATTGTGCTTAAAGAATGGCAAGTAGCTCGAGATTAGAAATCAAAAATTCAATATCCATAATTTTGAGCTTTGGAAGATAAAAATTGAAGATCTACTTGTAGTTCAAGAAAAATGGACAACATCCTATCAAGGTACCATTCTGACAGGTATGCCAATGGAAGAATGGGAGAAACTTGAGAGAATGGAAAGGAGTACGATTTGACTTTTTCTTTCAGATTCAGTATTGTTGAATGTCTCAAGTGAAGATTCAACTAAGAAACTGTGGGACAAGTTGGGGAGATTGTACCAGTCGAAATCCCTGGTAAATAATTTGTTTCTCAGAAATAAATTGTATCTTCTAAGGATGAGTGAGGGAAATTTGATGACTGAATATTTAAATATGTTTAATAAAATTATAAGCCAGTTATCTTTTGTGGATATTAAAATCACTGAGAAGGAGAAATATGTTAGCCTATTGTGTTCTTTGCTAGACTCTTGGGATATCTTAGTCATGGCTATTGGGAGTAATTCAACCACATTAGCGCTAGAAGACATGGTTGCATCTCTATTTTCGGAAGAAATGAGATGGAAGAACATGGAAGGATCAACCAAATATGCATTAGTGGTAAGAGGTTGACCAGTTGACAGAGATAAAGGAAAATTCTCCGGTATAAAGTCTAAGTTGAAGGGTAGATCTAAATCCCCTATTCAGTCGATGAGAATATGATGGAAATGTGGTAAATCTAGGCATTACAAAAGGGACTGCAAGTCAAAGGAAATGGAAGTCGGTACAGGATCCGATGAGAAGTAGTCTACTGAGAGAAAGAAAACTCCAGATAAGGGGGGTTATGTGTACCTAATGTCGACCAATACACAGTCAGATCAAGATGTTTGGTTGATCAAATAAGGAGCATCTTATCATATGACACCACATAGATAATGGTTCTACGAATATGAATGATAGGAAGGAATAGTTGTTTTCTTGTGGGACAACATGACAACCAAAATTATCAGACGAGGAAGAGTTCGACTGACACTGTAGGATGGTAGGAGTATAACCCTTCTAGGTGTGCTACACATTCAGGGTTTTCCAAGAAAATTGATATCTATCAGTAAGATGAGTGATTTATGGGTGCACACTCTATTTCATAAGGATATGTGCAATATAGTTAGAGGTGTTATGGTATTAATCAAAGGAGTTTGGATTGGAACCGTATACAATTTATTAGGGAATGTTGACTCGATAGGATGCAACAACATCGTTGTTCCTAAAGTTAACTTGAATTTGACTCGATTCAACTTGACTCGAGCTGAGTTGATTCAAACCGACTCAACAAGTCATCGTAAAGTCAAATCTATCATGCTATGACACGAGAGGATGGGACATATTGGAGAAAAAAGACTTCAAGATGTGCATAACAAAGGTATGGTTGAATATGTTCCTGAATGTAATTTAGAATTCTACTTTTGTAAAGATTGTATATATGTAAAACAAAGTCAGGTGAGGTTTCCATCTAGAAAGACAGGGGCAAAGGGGA
Organism: Picea engelmannii; assembly: GCA_009831015.1. Taxonomy (NCBI): domain Eukaryota; kingdom Viridiplantae; phylum Streptophyta; class Pinopsida; order Pinales; family Pinaceae; genus Picea; species Picea engelmannii. The sequence continues at coordinate 9,325 of WSFP011441472.1, read as the reverse complement.
TTCTAGAGTTGGTTCATAGTGATGTGCTTGGCCATGTTTCAATTCCCTCACTTGGCGGATCCATGTATTATGTCTCCTTAATAGAATATTTTTCCAAGAAAACATGGATATATTTCCTAAGGAAGAAAATAGAGATTTTCGAGAAATTCAAAGAGTTTAAATCTCTTGTAGAAAATCGGACAGATAAGAAATTAAGGTGCCGAGAACTGACAACGGTGGTGAATTTTGTGAAAAGGAATTTGATCAGTTCTACAATCAGTGTGGAATAGCACACCAAAATACCACATGATATACCCCACAATAAAATGGATTTACTGAGATAATGAACATAACATTGATGGACAAGGAAAGGATCATGCTCAGTGGTGTTGGGATTGCACAAGAATTTTGAGCAGAGGCAGTCGACACTACAAAATATCTAGTGAATATGTCACCTTCGTCGGCACTAGTAGAAACAACTCCACATGAGGTGTGGATTGGTAATAATCCTTCGGTTTCACATATCAAAGTATTTCGTTGTGATGCATTTGTGAATGTTCCAAATGAAAAGAGGAGCAAGTTGGACAAGAAAGAAGTCAAGTGTATTTTCATTGGATACAAAGAAGGAATGAAAGGATATAAGATATGGGGTTTTGCATCAAGGAAAATAGTGTAAAATAGAGATGTAGTCTTCAGATAAGTCTAAAGGAAGTCTGAGTCTGAAGTGATGGTTCAAAAAAAAAATCCAGAGAAGGTGCGGTTTGAACTAGGGATCGAAGAAGATGATTCAGATGAGTCGATTGAATTAGATGAAGAGGTGAACCAATTGAACCTAGTGTGAAGGAGGTCAGAACAAGTAATAAAACCAGTCGAAAGGTATATTCTTCCCAAATTTCATTCTATATTCGTGTTAACTAGCATTGACAAAGAGCCCAAGTTGGTCAGGGAGGTAGTCAACTCAGCAGAAGGAAAACTATGGAAGGAAACCATGATCGAAGAGATGGAATCCTCTAATGGAATAAATATCATTGGTATCAAGCGGTTATTCAAGAAGAAAATTAAGTTTGTAGGTCAAGTCGAGAAATCCAAAGCTCGATTAATAGTGAAAGGATATTTCCAAGTCGAAGGAGTCAACTTCGGAGATATTTTTTCCCTATAGTAAGAAGAAAGAAAGATTTGGTGTGCAAATTGAAAATATCCCTTTATGGTCTAAATAAATCACCAAGGATGTGGTACAAAACGTTTAACACATACATCCTTAGTTTAGGATTTGTGAGAAGCAAATTTGATCACTACTTATATTCCAAAGAAGAAGGTGGGAATTTCACATATGTAGCATTGTATGTCAATGAAATGTTGTTGATTGGAAACAAGATGAACACAATAAAGGAGGTGAAAAAGTATCTATCCTCCAAGTTCAACATGAAGGATCTTGGTGCAGTGAAATTCCTTCTGGGAATGGATATCAAGAGAGATCAAGCATCTAGAAAACTTTGGTTGAACCATAAAAAGTATATTGAAACAATCTTGAAATGTTTCAACATGTTAGATTGCAAACCTATGAAGGTGTCAATTCCTATGGGAGAAGGATAAGTATTGAATAGTTTCCAAGGACATCGGAGGAAATAGAGGACATGGCATGTGTTCCCTATACAAGTTTTGTTGGTAGTCTAATGTATGTGATGGTCTGCAATCGACTAGACATTTCCCATGCAATGGAATTGTTGAGTAGATATATGTTGACACCTGAGAAGGAGCACTGTATAGTTGTCAAGAGAGTATTCATATATTTTTGTGGCACAAAAGACTATGTTATATGCTACCAAGGAAAACTTGGACGTGACAATAAATTAAATGTACATGGATTTCTCGACATCGATTGGGCTAGACATCCATATCGATGAAGGTTGACCAGTCGATATGTGCTCAATACATTTGGTGGAGCAATCAGTTGGATGAGTAAGAGACAGACGGTCATAGCTTTGTCAAAAACAAAATTTGAATACATGACATCCACTCATGGAAGTAAAGAAGCAGTATGGCTGCAACGACTGTGTTCAAGAATAGGGCTTGAGCAGAGAGCTATGAAGATAAGTTGCAATAGTCAAAGAACAATATTTCTGGCAAAAAACCCAACTAACAATTCTAAGACTAAGCATATTGATGTACAATACCATTTCGTGAGAGACATGGTGGAAAGAAACAAGGTGTTGTTGGAGAAAGTTAACTAGTTGGAAAACATAGCGGACTCTTTGACCAAGTTTGTGAGTGTTGTGAAGTTCTCTTGGTGTAGGTAGGCAATGGGAATTGCTTCCCTAGGTTTGTGAACGAGAGTTCAAAAATATCCCAGTTTTAGGAAATAATACAACAAGTGGGAGAATGTTGGGTTGTTATGTTTTGTGCAATGAAAGTCTAGTTGAGGTGGATCAACCGATAGTCGAAGTCGAAGAAATCGAAAACAAGTTGAAGGTTGATGTGGTTCGACCAGGTAAAGTCTAAGTTGAAGAAATCGACAAAAAATCGAAGAGGTCAACCGAAAAGAGTTCAATAGGTGGGCGCATGGAAATTGACTGAAGTCCAAATGAAGGCCGACTAGTAGTCGATTGTAACATAATCCTGAGATTTGCGAGACTTGTAGCCAATGATCTACATGGATATGTAATAGTTTTTGGGTTCCTTTCTTTAGGGTTTTTCATACTATAAATATAACACACTTGACCCCCTATGTTTCTTTTTTAAGGGATGGGGTATTATAATTATCGCTTTTATTATCTATCTCAATCCCCTCTCTATAACGACCCTGCATCATTACGACAGCAAGCGACGTACAACAGGTCACAATTGTTTTTCTTTTAGTGTTGCGTTAGGAAATTAAAACATCAATCTAAACAAGGTGCGTGAGTAAACATTCGCATAACATATCATAGGCCACCTTACAACCAAGGTGCAATGCAATAGTAGTTATTCATGGCACGAATCCCAATCGAAAAGTGAAATCACTCATCAAATACTTGCATTCCATGCAAAAGACCAAAATCTAAAGCCATCAACACTACAATAAGATTTGGTGCACGCAAGGATTTTAACATCTACATCAATCATCTGTTAATAAATTTAAGAGCACAAATAAAGGTGGTTAATCCATTATTCATTGGTACAAATGTTGACGCAAATAAAGATTATTAACCCATCATTTGTTAATACATTAATGACGTCAGTGAGGGTTGTCAACCCATTATTCAACCGGATTCCAAATGCGCAAAACCTAAAATCTAAAACTCAATCTAATATGACAATCCATTGCGCAAGAAACTCTAATTACTAAATCTATTATATGATGACATAAGGGACTGTACAAGGTAAAAATTCATCAATTTTAGGCATCTAAGCAACTTCAATCACTCAAAGCACCTTCTATATTCTATGGCGCCAACAATCTAACCACTTAGTTCCTTGTTACCTCAATATTCATTCCAAGGCGTAGAAGTAATCATCAAAATCAATTACATGGCGCGACGTAAGCAATTTTAAAACCCATCATACATTTTCATAAGTAGTCATGTTAGCAATTCTTAAGGTCGCAAGAAATCATTTGCATACCATCATTTTAAGAAACTCTTACTATGCAAAACAATCAAAATTACTAAAACATCATTACTAACTAAACCATAATTACTAACTAAATTACTAACCATAATTACTAACAATCAAAAATTACTAAACCATACTGTGTCAACAAATCTTAAGGGCCCTCCTTACTAACTCATTATTACATTAATTTATTACACAGTAATTTCACATTAATTTCATTATAATTAAACACAGTAATTTCATTATAATTATATACAGTAATTTCCTTATAAAAATACACAGTAATTTCATATAATTATGGAACTGAGGCATCTCTATCAAAGTAAATGACCATGAACAGCGCGCGATAAAATCTTGTGGATCGTCGAGCTCTGAAAGCATTGGACGTGAATGCTGGTATTAACCAAGAGTCTGTGAGGAGGTAAATAAATGCAGGAATCTGAGGAAACGACATGCCCAACGCCTAGAAGTCTGGGAAAGAGGAAATATTTGAGCATTAAAACATTGAGCTCTAAGACAAAATCACTGGGAAAAATTACGAAATCTATGAGTATTAAAACGATGTGCTCAAAAGAAAAAATCGTTGGGAATAATATGAAATGCTCTGAGTATTAAAATGTTGTTCTCTTAAAAGAAAAAATCATTGGGAAGAATATGAAATTCTTTGAGTATTAAAACATTGGTAAAGGAAGAGTTGCAAAGTTAAAGGAATTACCCAAATCATTGGTAATGATAAGATTTGAAGAGTTAAAGGAATTACCCAAATCGGTGGTAAATATAAGAGTTGAAGAGGTAAAGGAATTACCCAAAATCGTTGGTAAATATAAGAGTTGAAGAGGTAAAGGAATTACCCAAAATGGCTAGTAAATATAAGATTTGAAGAGGTAAAGGAACTACCCAAAATCATTGGTAAATATAAGAGTCGAAGAGTTAAAGGAATTACCCAAATCGTTGGTAAAGATGCGAGATCAAATCGATGGTAAATATAAGAGTTGAAGAGGCAAAGGAATTACCCAAATATCTGGTAAATATAAGAGTTGAATAGGTAAAGGAATGTAACGTTGTGCAATAATAAAAATGTTTGAGTAGAAACAGCTAGTCAAAGGAAGACGGTGCCTAAAATATGAGCCCAACATCCAAATCTAAGCGAGCAAAAGAGTGTAGGTAGAGGACTGTGCGTAAGAAGCTAAGCACGTAAGTGTTAAGTTCATGGGGGTAAGGTCAAGGGAGAGTGGAAGGACTAAGCACCACTCTGGGCACCAAGTTGTAAGCATGAGTGTGAGTAATGAGGGTGAGTTCAAGTACTAAGCCTGAGTTGACCAGCAATGCCCATGGTAACTCGCCTTACCCAAGTAACCACAGTGCAGGTCCAGGGGCTAGCTGTAAGAATAGAGCACCCTGTGTAAACTCATTTGACCCCAAAACTCTAAGAAAGGAGAGGAATGGATAGATTCCCAGCAGACCCTACAGATTTCCTTGAACCAGTTGATGAACCATTCGACGCTAAGGGATTATTCTAAAGAGTTTTAAGGTTATATCGTGTGGAAATTTTGTAAGGTTATAATGGGGTTTTCAAGCTTAATCTGTGGAGACCCAACTTTGGGAATTCTTGACCTCACTAGGGCGCACTCCATACATCAATGACTCTATAAGATCACTGCGTGGAAGTTAATGGAAAAAGGAACTATGGATGAAATACTAACAGGAGGAAACACAGTAATGGCCCTAAGAAACTCAATCAAGTCAACTCAGAAACGTCATTTGGTAAAGCAAATAAAAGGATCTACAAAAATCTCTAGATATGAACAACATTTTTCATTGCAGATCTCTGGCATTGCATATTAACCACAAGCATTTGGTGCACAATTAAATATATGAAACTTCATCTTAGAATAACATTACCAAATAAAATTTATACAAGGATATTAAGCTTAACAACCAGATTACATATTGTGACCAGTCGAATTTGATAAAAAGGATGTTCTTCGACTTGAAGGCTTGCGTGACATCCACCTCTTCTCCTGCTAATATCAAGACCTCATCGGTACCTCCCATCCAACGCTAGGGTACTCTTTTTCCCCCTTATCCCCCCAAGCCGTGAAGGGGCCACACACACAACCAGAGCAAATTCTAGCTCCCAGCTTGCCTCGCAAGGTTGAGCTACCACTCCCTATCGAGTTGGGAATCCTAACTCCCACAAGTAAATCAATCAAGAAAAATATTGGCAGCGTAAACTTATGCCTACCAATCATCCTCCATTTACTTCCCCTTCCATTTATTTTGTAGAGTTCCTCTTAGTGACCTTTCCATTTGCACATTAAATTAGTTTTATTAAAAATTTATTAGGAATTATTCTCCCCCGTACACTTGTCACACAATCCCTTAGTTCCACCAGAAATTCATTTAATTAATTAAATTAAATCGCCAATTTCCCTCACCCACCTAAAATCATTCCTAAAAACGCTCCTTGTGGTCCCTTTATTCCCTCAATTTCCTTTAATGACTGACACCCTTCTTAATTTTAGTTGAGTTCATTTTTGGAAAGTTCTCTAGTCTAGATTCATTTCTATGTTCCACATTCCTTTTGCATTTAATTTCCTCTTTTTATCTAAGTTTGAATTTAGCAAGTTTTGCACATAGACAACAAATAACTTTTTAGATAATTTAATCCTCCTTTAAATTATACATTAAATTTGTCTCTATCTCCCCATTTATTAATGTATTAATTCATTTTTAGACCTCATACCCTATTTAGACCTAGGCTTTAATTTCACTAGGCTTAGCATTTTTTTAAAGGGAAATTTTATAATTAATAAAATTTACTCATACATTATTTATTTTAAGGTTGACCAAGTCCAGATAAGATATTGTTTTCTAGGCACCTATGTTCATTGCCTCATCAGTGTTAAAATAAATCGCGACGTACCCTTCAGGATGCACTACGTTCTCCAAGGGTTCCACTCGCCTTTATCCATGTTTCATTCATGCGACGTGCCCTTCAAGATGCACTACGTGATCCAAGGGTTCCACTCCCCTTTTGACTGATTTTGGTAGACGTATAACCCTTGAAGTCAAAAATCTGTCAGGCAACCTTGTGGGAGACTAAGGGCCTCTAAGGAATAAGGACCCTACCTTATTGTGCACCCCTTAGAATCATCATGAGCGACTGTCACAGTATTCCCTCACGGCATTGTGGGTCTATCAAACTAGGTAATCGTTAACCTACAGTTTGAGCCACGACAGGAGTGCTAGTAGCTTGTGGAAGAGTTGTTGGCACACCTCTCCCTCAATATCTCTGGTAGTCGTGCATGGCCCCTTTACTCCAAATGTGAGTCTTATTAGCAAGCTATCATCAACCTGCATTCATCACGAAACATGTCAGCGATCCATAATCAACATCATAATATACCAGTCACATGTCACATATGCAATAACAAAAATTCTCAAACCATAAACAGTCCACTCCCTAAATCTATTCGGAGTCCAAGGAGGTCCATCTATGTCATCGGCATCCTCAATCAGTCCCGAGTCCTGCACATTCAGGAGAAACCAGTCAATAGAACATGTCGATACAAATATAATCAAATACATATCATCATATCCACAACATCATCATAATCCATAAGCAAAACAGTCAATCATATAATGAACTGGATCACTTGCACACAAGATTCCTCAAAGAACAAGTCACATCAGGTGCACGCAAGAGAGAAATGTTACACTCTCTTACAACTTCATCATCTTCTAATCATCAAGATCTTTCCAACGATGGCTATTTCTCTCAAAACTAAGTCCTAGATCGAAATTTATGGTCTTTCTAAAGTTCCTTGGTCTTCGACCTATATAACATTGACACATGGTGTCCACATGATGTTAGAGAAATGGGATCATGGAGCATTAAAATAAGACAAATGTGGAAATAAAACACAGAAGATACACAATACAATAGAGACATAGATATATGTGGTTCACCCAGTGTGGGCTACGTCCACCAAAGAAATTTGTCAGGTCCTTCCTTTATTATTATCCAATAAATGAAGGGATGCAACCTACAGCACACCCACTGTAAATTCCTCTTCTTTCAGTCTTCCCTCTCAAAATATAATATTCACAATAATACATAGTCTGAATCAATTTCCCTCATAAAAGAGGGTTTCCTTCTAGGGAAAAAAACCCTAACATAACTTCTACTGTCAGATCTGCGACCTTATAATGAATGGTCCATATTTACTATGAAATTACAATATACATTTACAATGAAATTTTTCCTTCGGGGACTGATCTAAAAATGAAGAAGACTTATATTCTTGTAAATATTTGCAAGTTAAATTTTATGTGTTAAAAGCAAATGGATCAACTTTGCAAACACATATTTAATAGGATTTACTCATTCAAGATGCATATAAATAGCAGCATAATCAATGAATAGAAAACACATAACACAGCAAATGATAAAGGAGTTCACCCCTCTCTTGGGCTACATCTCCTGGTCCAGCCTTCAATGGATCATTTGTATTATTTGCTCAAAGTGATAAAAAAAATGTGCTTACAATGCTCAAAGTGCCAAATAGACTGCTCCAATGGCTTCAGAACATCCAAAAACCCCTAGCTGGGCTTTTTCGGCACCTCGTTTGGCCAAAAATTGAACAAGATAGGCTTCCTAGAAGTCCCCCCTTCAAGCTTGATGTCTCTGCATCTACAAAACGCACCTTCTCTGGCTCAACCTAGCCCACATGCTTATTTAAGCATAAAAACCTAGCACCGGATGCAACCGCACAAACGGTGCGAACTGTAGAACAGTTACGGGAGCACCTAGCCCCTAACCGTCAAGGGACAGGTCATATTCCCCCATGCGACCAAGCGCTAGCATAAATATGGTCTCCCGTTTCAAAAGCCAATGGTCAAAGGCCAAATGGAGGTCGTTGTAATAACCAATTGGAACAAAATGTTAACCGCGCGTGTGCCATGCAACATAGTCGTGGGTCATATATGATATAGCGCGCGACCAAGGGCTGGGGCTAAGCCCCGGCCTAGTCGCGGCCCAAACCACACGTATATTCAAACTTTAATACAATTTGGTTCACATATATAATAAGTAATACATGGTGGTGTGCCGGTTGGTGGCTCTTTGCCAAGTCATTGCCCTTTCCAGGAGGTCGCGAGGTCGACTCCGACCAAAGACATAAGTTTTAACCAAATAAAAAGATGACACGTGGCGGCCATTAATTGGGCCAGGTGTCGTCGCTCCATTCGCTGCCAAACATGCCAATTCACCTGCCAACTGTCTGAATGCCATCCTGACACATGTTTTACGGCCTTCCATGTGTCGTACGGCCTGCCACATCAACGTTTGTACGTATTGTACGGACTGTACAGTCAGCAACCCTTTTTTTTGCCTGTTTGTAAATTTGAACAGAACGCGATATCTCTCGCTCCCGACATCCGTTTGAACCCAAACGAGTTGCATTGGGTTTGAAACAACGAGGCCTATGCTTGCATCTGATTTGAAGTGATTCTGAACACTTTGAATTTTTGAGCAAAATTTGATCCCCTGATCACACCTCCCCATTGGAAAGCTTTTGGACCTCCAAAAGACTATATTCAGTCTATGCGAAGATGAGGGTATAGTTCCCTCACCCTTCCAACCTCAATCCACTTGTCTTTGCTTGGATTTGTACCTTTAAGACCAACTCGAAGATACTCCACATTTCCTCGTTTTGAAGTTCGCATTCTCCTGTCAAGGATGGTGTCTTCA